>VWZE01004447.1:76853-150243 GCA_013396675.1 Eubucco bourcierii
GTGATTCTATGACTTGGGGGGCAGAAGGCAGAGCAATGGCACAGTAAAGTGTCTCAGTTTGCCCAAGCACCCTGCACAAACCCCACCTAAGAACCTCCATCTGCTCCATCAACCACAGCATTTCTGCTCACGCTTGACCTCCACATCATTCTGCTCTAGGAACCCTTGCAAGCAGAGCTTGTTTCTGTTTTCAGATCCTAGGATGCACCAAACAAATTGCATCTACTTAAGTTTTCAGATCTGGGATGTGTTTTAGGACACCGCACGATGAAAGGCTGCCAAGAAATATCTTCCTTAATCTTAAGGGTTACTGCAGCTGACTTCTCATGGCAGAACTAACCTCTTAAAACCTCCCATGAGCAGCTTGGCTCAACCCACAGTGAGCAGACAGAATCACAGAACTGTTTTGGTTGGAAAAGACCTCTAAGATCATCAAGACCAATTGCCAACCCAACACCACCACACCACCAAGCCACATCCAAGTGCCACATGCACACTTCTTGAACACTCCTAGAGATGGGGAAGAAGACTGTGTCCTAGGGAGGTTCTCCTCTGCCTCTGCTCTGCCCTGATGAGACCTCATCTTGAGCACTGCCTTCAGGTTTGGGCTCCCCAGTTTCAGAGGGACAGGCACCTGCTGGAGAGAGTCCAAGGGAGGGCTGTGAGGATGCTGAGGGGACTGAGCACTGCCTGGGGAGGAGAGGCTGAGGGACCTGGGACTGCTTAGTCTGGAGAGGAGAAGACTGAGAGGGGATTGAATCAATGTTTATAAATGAGGGCTGGGGGTCAGGAGAGGGGGGGACAGGCTCTGCTCACTGCTGCCTGGGATAGGACAAGGAGCAATGGACGGAAACTGCAGCACAGGAGGTTCCAGCTCAACACAAAGGGGAATTTCTTGCCTGGAAGGGTCCCAGAGCCCTGGCACAGGCTGCCCAGAGAGGCTGTGGATTTTCCTTCTGCGGAGCCTTTGCAGGCCTGTCTGGATGTGTTCTGTGTGCCCTGAGCTGGATTGCCTGGTCCTGCTCTGGCAGGGGACTTGGGGTGGATGATCTCTTTGGGTCCCTTCCAGCCCCTGACATCCTGGGATCCTGGGATCCTATGACTCCACCACCTGCCCTGGGCAGCCTGTTCCATGCACGGTCTGGACCACACAGCAAGGGCCGGGGGTAACGTAGCAGAGGAAAAGGCAGGGAGCGGTTCGCAGGCAGCGTTATCTGCGCTGTCAGCGGCCGTGTGAGGAGAAGAAGCGGCGATAAGAGTCAGTCTCAGATGAGCTGTTAGGTGCACCCCGCCCGCAGCCGGCCAGGCGAGGAGCGCAGGGCTGCGGCGGGCAGCAGGAGCTGCGCGTTCCCAGAGCCCCCTCTAGCGCGGCGCTCCCCGCCCGGAGCCGTCTGACAGCCTCCAGCTGTCGGTCGGTTCTGTGCTGCCGGGATGGTTTCTGGGCAGCCCAGTTGGTAGTTATGGCTACTGACAGGAGGGAGGGGTAGAATTTAAGGGCAGTTCGGAGGCAGGCAGCGCGCAAAGCGCGGCTGCCAGAGCTCCCACTCTGCCATGGGGTGCGAAATGAGATGGAGATCTTTACTGTTTTACCCAGGCTAAATCTCATTTGGAATGACTGCAGAGATCCCAGCCAAGCCTGGTAAACAAGTTTATGTCCTTAATTTTGCAGTGCAGTTCATCTGTCAGGCTGCATTTAGCTGGGCAGTCCACGGGCAGGTTAATCAAACATGTTTAAAGATGCAACTAAAACGCAGCGACGGAGAACCGCCGGAGATTGGCTGATCTGAATGCTACCAAAGGCAAGGACTTGGAGGTATTTCTGGTATCAGATCACACTTTCATGTTTTTGTGAGGCTGTGAGGGGGCTTTCTGAGCCTCACTGAATTATATTCAGCTCTTCAAATCTCCTTGAGCCACGAAGCATCTGCGGCGGAATAGAATTGGGTTTAAGGAGTTACTGAGGAAGCAACTGGGTCTGATTCATAGATCCAGAGAACAGTTTGGGTTGGAAGGGGCCTTGAAGATCATCTCCTTTCAATCCCCCTGGCATTGGAGAATGTCTTACAGACACCAAGACCCCCAGAGGTCACTGGGACAAATGACTTGTGCAGCAACATTGGAGTGTCCCTGCCAGTGCTGGAAGGCTGGAGCTCGGTGATCTTCGAGGTTCCTTCAATCCAACCCATTCTATTGTTCCAGCTTATCAAGTATCTACTGATTCCACCCACAAAAAAATGAAATGCAAAAATGAAACAGAATTCTCATTAAAATAAGCAGGGAAGTTGTTTCTTGCAAAAGAAGAGCACAGACCTTCACAAGAGGCCTCTCCACCACCCAATCTGTTCCCTAAGGTACTTCTCACATGCAGCAGGTTGGGTCAAACAAGCACCCCCCTCTCTGCACCCCAGAAGAACTCAGACTTGCCTCCCTAATTCCTCCAAGCCAGTCATCAGGAGAGACCTCTGCTCCTCATCAGCGCTGTGGCAGCTGCAGGCCTTGGGGACTCCACATCCTTCACAACTGCTGAACCCCCACATCTCAGTGTCAGCCAAGGCATTCCCAAAAGGAGGGAGAGGCACAATGCAGAGGGACAGAAGGGCGCAGGACTGTCAGCTCTTGAATTCCTGGAGCAGTGCCAAGAAACCACCCCACACTTCTGCTCTTCACATTCTTCTGTATTCGTGGCCCACAGCAGAAGGGATTTAAGGGCTGAGACTCCTGCAACTCGTGCAAGATGCCTTAAGAGGGCTGTCTAACCAAAAAACTCATCTGTGCGTTTCCAGGAGAGCTAATGAGAAGTGTTCTCTCTCCCCGGAAACCTTCCCTTCCTCAGGACTTTCTCGGAGACTCTTCAGCTGAGAAGAGCTGGTCCCAAGAGTGTTCTCCATCACTGTCCCCATCACAGTGCACACAGAAACCTCACCATGAACTCACAGGAACTGTCTTTTTGATTTGTGAGGCTCATAAAGGGATCAAGGCTTCAAGCTGCCGAGAAGGGGAGGATCAGGTTATGATTTCTCCTCTTATTCTGCTGCTGGAAGAAAATACTTTACAGTCCCCCAAATCCCACATCCAATCTTTTCCATTTATTTTCCTCTTTCCCATTATGCCAATGAATATCTATGAAGTTCTTACAGATACCTGAGACCCCCAGAGGTCAGTGGGACAAATGACTTGTGTGAAGGCAGCTCCATCTGCTCCTCCCCCCTATCTTTCCTCCCTAGTTTTGTGGCACTTGATTTCCTTGCTACCTGTTTTCCATAAGCTAAATGTAACCTCTCAGCAGCAGGAGCTTAGAGCTTTGCTGTAACAGCCTCCAACGAGGTCCTGACCTGAGCCCTGGGACATGACTGCACTAAACTCATCCCATTACCAGGAATGAAGGAGATCTTCCTGCACCTGAAATGGGTTTTGAGGGCTGTGCCTTCCATCACATTCATGCCCCATCAGAGTGACCTTGTAGGGAACAAACAGAGCCTGGAGCAAAGACAGACAGGGCACAGTCCTGGTCAGTGGCCCCCTGAAGTCCAGACAGGGCTGCTCATCTCTACAAGTGCCCACACTTAGCAGCTGGCACTCAGCAGCCTTATGCAGGGCACCTCCACTACACTGACCAATGTTACCATTGGTGTCTTCATGGCACAGCATCAGTCTAAAGAGAAGCTGCAGTGCAGCCAGCCAGGTGTTGGCTTACCACCAAAGGATGCCTAGATGAAACTTCTGTGTTCAAGTTAGTGCCTGTTACCTCATGCTGTCGCTGGGTACTGCGGAAAAAAGCCTGGCCCCTTCCCCCTGATCAGCACGGATCAGATTCCCCCCAGTCTGCTCTTCTCTGAACTAGAAAGCCCCAAGCCCCTCACTCTTTCTTCATAAGAGAGCTGTTCTAGTCCCACCTTCCCATTCACACCACATGTGGAAAGTTACAGGCTTCAGAGTCTATATCCACAGCTCAGAATTCAAACAAAAAATAACCAAAAAGAGATAGAGAGAAAAAGGAGATGGAAAAGCAGGAAACACTGCAAGGGATGTTAAATAAAGTCTTTTTTACTTTTTTTTAACAGTTCTGTGCAGTGCAAATGTGAAAAAACCACCCACAGCAATATGGGTTAAGGAACATTTGTCAATAAGAAGCAGAATAAAAGCAGGCACTAAAACAACAGAAATAATGACTCTGCTTTCCAGATTTTGGTTCTAAAATGTCTGCTGCCTCAGGCAGTTATCTGAAAAAAAAAATAAAGTATCTTCTTCAGCACAGAACCTCACTGTTTTGCCTCAAAGAGTTGTAGTTAACAAATATTCTGTGTGTGTGCGAGAGAGCCACTGACAGACAGCCCACAGCCATACAGAGATGGAACTGCCAAGAGGGAATAGAAGCAAAAGCAGAAAGAAATATTAGAGCAATATATCTTAGGCTTGGGGAAAAAAATGTTTCCTTTGTCTTTCCCCTCCCACGTCTGGAGGAGCTGCAACCTTGAACCGAACAGACTCTGCCCCTGGAGACATCAAAGATTAGATTTGGTGTGGCCCTGGGCAGCCTGCTCTGGTTGGAGGTGTCCTTGCTCTTTGCAGGGGCGTTGGACAAGATGACCTTCCAGGGTCCCTTCCAGCCCAAACCACTCTGTGACTCTGTGAACCTAAACCACTGTGGTGTGCAGGGAGCACCATGGAGATCTCCTGCACAAGAGGTCGCCGTTCCAGCCTGCCCATCTTCAGCTTCAGCAGCACACACCACAGGGAGATCTGTCTCAGTGGTGCCACTTAGAATCACAGAACCTATCATAGAACTGCTGAGGTTGGAGGAAACCTCTGAGGTCACCAGGTCACCACTCACCTAGAGCTCATGATCCAACCCCTGCTGCTAAGCTACCATCACTAGACCATGTGCCTCAGCACCACCTTCATGGATCTTTTAAATGCTTCCAGAGACGGTGACTCCTTCACCTCCCTGGGCAGCCTGTTCCAGGGCTTGACAACCCTTTTTGGGAAGAATTTTTTCCCAACATCCAACCTGAACCTCCTTTGGCCCAACTTGAGGCCATTTTCTCTTGTTCTGTCACTCGTTGCATGTGGAAGAGACCAATTCCCACCTGGGCTCCAGCCTCCTTGCAGGGAGTTGTGGCAGGCAAGGAGGTCTCCCCTCAGCCTTCTCTTCTAAGACTGAACAACCCCAGCTCCCTCATCTGCTCCTCACAAGTTGCTCCAGGAGAGAACATTACCAGGAGAAAGGGGGGAGACATTTCCTCACTGCTGGAACAGGCAGATCCAGCTGGGATGGCCTCAGCTTTCCTCTTTCACAGATTCACAGATTGCATCGGGTCGGAAGGGACCCTCAGAGGTCATCTTCTCCACCCCTCCTGCAGTAAGCAGGACACTTCCAACTAGATCAGGCTGCCCAGGGCCACACCAAGTCTGATCTCGACTGTCTCCTCTTGTCACTTCAGATTTTGCCACACTGCCTAAGCCAAGTGGTCCAGCAAAAGCTCCCAGCTCCATCTGTGTGTGTTAACTGTGACGCTTACAAGCCCAGATCGTCAATATTTAAAGACTAACAGTTTCACAGCATGCTTCCAGATGTTCTTGCTGTCATTATTGCCTTATTACTTAAAAAGTCAACAGTATGTGATATATTAAATATATAATCTACACTGACACTCATCTCCATGCTGTTGTCTGCTGAGAGGATCCCAGGAGAGACAAGTCTATTATTTTTTGCACAATTACTGAAAGAACTCTGGCTTTAAGAGCTTCCAGAATATGACAATTAAGCATCCTCAGGCTAGAGCAAATCCTTCTGCCCACGCATGAGGTAGAGGAGAGGCAGTGGCAGGGCCAGCATGTTGCTCTGAGCAACACATCTCCTGTACCAGCCAGTCCATGGGGACTGAGTCAGCCACCACCTGGAGGGATCACTCTGTTGGTGCTGACACTTATTTGCTGCTATAAATATTGCTCTGCTGTCCAGTTTGAGTCGCGGGGGAAGCAACTATCAACAGAAAAGATATCCTAAAGCAGAGCTCAGCTCCTTCACTGCTCAGAGATGCTCTTGCCTGCTTGTCCAGGGCAATCTCCACAGTTGGTGAACATCAGAGGCCTCCAGAGGACATTAGTGAAGCCTCATTAGCAGATAATTTTATTCTAGAACCCAAGAACTCCTGTGCCACTCAAATACCTCCTGAACAAGCACCACTCTGCAGCTCAGCCAGCTGAGTAACAGCTCAAAGCCTCCTCATACCTCAGGGACAAAACCCAACTGCAACGCAGCTCCAGGGAGCAGAACTCCTGTCCTGGGGAGAACACTCCCAGACTGGCAGTTTTGTCTCTCCCACTCAGCTACAGAATTCTCAGAGACCATTTTGCCAAGGAGGAAAGAGACAAGGGGAGCAGAGCAGAGCAGAGTGCTCACCTACAGCCACCAACATAGTTTGGGTCAGGCTTCTGCCCCTCTGCCCCTCAGCCTGACCACAATCACAGAGGTTGGAAGGGATCTCAAGTCCAGATCCCCTTAGGGTCCTTGTCAGCCTGAACCATTCTGTGGCTGACCCCAGCACTAAAAACAACCCCCAACTCTATTAACCCCTATTCATTTCCCTCCCTTTGGATTTCCCTTGTTTGAACCAGATGAGTCTCTGTCTACAGCTACCTGAAGGGACATTGTAGAGAGGCTGCTGCTGGGCTCTGCTCACAGGGAACTGGAGACAGACCAAGGGGGAATGGCCTCAAGCTGAGGCTGGGCAGGTTTAGATTGGACATTAGGAGAGAGTGTTCAGGGACTGGCATGAGCTGCCCAGGCAGGTGCTGGAGTCCCCCAGCCTGGCTGTGTTTAAGGTGGTTTGGATGTGGTGCTTGGGGCTATGGTTTAAGGTGGATCTTGTAGAGGAGGGTTCTAGGTTGGGCTGGGTGCTCCTGAGAGGCTGTGCCAGCCTGGGTGGGGCTGTGGCTCTGTAAAGCTGCATCCCATCACACAATTGCTTTGGATTCCATTTCAGAATACTTCATCTGCTCCTCAGGGATGTAGGAGGACTTGGAGTTGTGTCACCTTCTCATCTCTGCCAATGATTTCATAATTTGAGATGGAAACTCTGCATACTATTATCTTCTAATTCGATGTTTAAAACATGCTTCAGCAGACAGCTGCCTCCTATTGATGCCTTTATCTGATGTCTCTCTGCCTCCTCCTTCTGAAAATACTCTGAGGGAATATGTCAGGTCACATTTTCCTTATGCACACTGAATCTACACAACTTCCATTTCCTCTTTCTCTCTCTCTTTTTTTTTTTTTTTTCCTAGAGCTTTGTAAATATATGAACAGATAAAAAAGGAAAATGCCAAGACTACAAATTGAGTAAAATTCAACCACATGCTACAGAGAGAACTGGAGCTTTAATCTTAGATACTTGATCGTCATCATCTTCACAGATGATTCATAGGAAGGTTTAGGTTGGAAAGGATCCTTGAAGATCAGCCAGTTCCAACCCCCTGCCATGGGCAGGGACACCTCTCACCAGCCCAGGTTGCTCAAAGCCTCATCCAGCCTTACCTTGAACACCTCCAGGGAGGGGGCAGCCACAACTTCCCTGGACAACCTGTGCCAGTGTCTCCCCTCCCTCACTGGAGAGCATTTCTCCCTAATCTCCAGTCTAAATCTCCTCAAACTTCAACCCATTCCACCTTGTCCCATCACTCCTGGCCCTTGTTAAAAGTCCTTCCCCACCTCCCCTTAAGGTACTGGAAGGCTGCTCTAAGGTCTTCCTGGAGCCTCCCCTTCTCCAGGCTGAACAACCCCAGCTGTCACAGCCTGTCCCCACAGGGGAGGTTCTTCAGCCCTCTTGGCTTTCTGCTCTTCCCAGTCCAACTCCTCATCTCTGATTCCCCACTGCTTCCATCTAAACCCACACAGACCCAGACATCCTCATCTCCTCTTGCATTCCTCTGGACTGCAGATTGCTGCTGCATCCAAGGAGGTGACAGGGAGATCCACTGTCCTGGTGGAAGGCTTCTGGTGGGAATATTGGAGTGTTTTAAAGGCAGATGAGAAGAGGACATCAGAGTCAAGTGGGGGTTGGTCTCTTCTCCCTACTGCTGGGTGACAGAATGAGAGGACATGGCCTGAGGCTGTGCAGGGGAGGTTTAGGTTGGGTGTTAGGAACAATGTCTTTGCTGCAGGAGCGCTCAGGGATTGGCACAGGCTGCCCAGGGAGGGAGGTGCTGGAGTCCCCATTGCTGGAGACGTTCAAGAAACCTGTGGCCACAGCACTTTAGGGGCTGGTTGAGTGGCCATGGTGGTGTTGATGGTTGGACTCACTCTTAGAGGCCTTTTCCAACCCAAACACCTCCATGTTTGTGCGAGAACTCCTCCTGACACAGGGTGTCACACAAACAGCACTCACTGCAGCCGCTGCAAATGGGAATTCATTCCAGAGAAAACACTGCAAAGGCTTAATGCTAAGGACTAGGCAGGGCGACAGCAAGCTGGGGGAGGGCTGCTGCTGCTGCTGCTGCTGCTGGATCGATATCTGCGAGGGAGCGACACAGAGTGCCGAGGAGAGGCGAGCGAGGCTGCTGCCGCCAGCCTGTCCGCCAGCACAAGTGACACAAACTGACAGGGGAGGTGAAGCCAGCACTGACATCATGAAAATTACAGCATAAAAGCAACAGCAATTCACTTGATGAAGCAGTTTGCCAGGGGAAATAGGAAAAGCAACCATCGGCCTCGAAAAACAGGAGGGCAGCTGAATGCAAAGGGAGAAGGGAGAGGTCGAATGGCAAAAGCAGAGCAGCAAACTGCAGGGTGCAGAACGCCTGCGGTGAGCAGCTGGGCAGGGCCAGCTCCTGCCCTCCTGGAGAAGCAGCAAAACTGCCTCCTCAGAAATAATATTTCTGCCACTTCTAATTGCTCCTGCATGGCTAACTGCCCTAATTCAATTAAGTTTTTGTTTCTAACGAGCTCCAGTGAGGAGAGCTCGGCAGTGTCAGGCATGACTGTGAGCAAACATTCCCCCAGAGAGGGAGTGCTGGGAGCAGCCTGGAACAGCTTGGCTGAAGTCTATCCAGAGAAAAGGTTCCTCAGCAGGTCTTTCACCTGCTTCTGGAGATCACGGAATGGTTTAGGTTGGAAGGAATCAACCATGGGCAGGGACACCTCCCACTAGAACAGGTTGCTCAAGGACTCATCCAGCCTGGTGCTGAACACCTTCAGGGAGGTTGTGAAGCACAGAAGCACCAAATGTGATCTTTGATCACGTTGGGTGCTTCTGTGCTCCACAACCTCCCTGGGCAACCTGTGCCAGTGTCTCACCACACTCAATGTCAAGAATTTCTTCTTCATCTCCAGTCTCTGTTTCCCCTCTTTCAACTCAAAGCCATTCCCCCTTATCCTGGCACTCCCCGCCCTTGTCAAAAGTCCCTCCCCAGCATTCCTGTAGCTCCCTTCAGGTACTGGAAGGCTGCTCTAAGGTCTCCCTGGAGCCTCCTCTTCTATAGGCTGAGCAGCCCCAACTCCCTCAGCCTGTCCTTGTAATAGAGATGGCTCCACCCCTCTGATCATCTTCCTGGTCTCCTGGAGATCTGCTCCAACAGTTCTGTGTCCCTCTGCTGCTGGGGGATGCAGCACTCCAGGTGGGGTCTGTCTGGAGCAGAGCAGAGGGACAGAATCCCCTCCTTGTCCTGCTGCTCTCACTGCCTTGGATTCAGCACAGCCCATGGTTGCCTTCTGGGCTGCCAGGGTCCATTGCTGGCTCTTGTTGAGTTCTTCATCAGCTGACAGCCCCAAGTGCTTCTGTCCCAGGACAGGGATCCTATCTCCATGCAAAGTGCCAATGACCAGATAGGGCCCACACAGCTTTTTAGCAAGCTTCAGCTTTCCAAGTTCTCCCTTCACTCTCCTCCCCCTCAATGGCACTCCCCTACCAGTGTGATTTTTTTTTTCCCCCCAAAGAACACAGAGTTTTTGTCTATTTTATGAATTCAATGTTCAGTGGCACCCACCAGAGGAACCCAGGGAATTTAAACCAAGTGTCACTTAAAAGAATGAAGGTTACAAATGGTTTCAATTAAAGCTACCAAACCCCTGGACTCCCTGGATTATGTTTTTCACATTTCAATATTTGTCCATGATGTGCACACAAACAGCCCTCTGAAGAACTCTGCCCTGAGTAATTTTCCCTTTCCTTAATCCTGATGTACAAAGCCTGGCCTCCTGGGATATTAAGAGGATCTCATAAAGGACAATCCCACTTCATATTGATTCTATTTCCCAAATCCAGAAAATTTGTTGCATTAGGAAATAGAAGAGTGAAGGGAAAAAAAAAAATCCATTGTTTAATTTCAATACCACTTGAAAAAAACAAACCAGAAATGGGGGAGGGGAAGCAATAAAAATCAGAGGATGATGCTCATGTGCTGAGATTGTGCAGCACAACCCAGGATGCAAACTGACAGGGGAAGAGCTGATCATTGTTTGAATAACATCAATATCAACACAGACACATCACACTCTGCCAAGGGACCTGGAAGATCCAAACTCCAACTCACTCTGATGTACCAGCAAATATTATTCAGACAGTGAGGGGGAAGGGAGGAGGAGCAGAGGTTAGCTGAGACTGGAGACATTCTGGGAGATGCTGGGAATAAGATTTGCTCCAAGATACTGCTGGGTAGTAAATGGACAAATCTAACTGAGGGCCGCTCAGGTTCTCTGTCTTGCTTTATGGGTTGTTTTTTTTTCCCCTTTTCCATATGGACCATCAGCTACAGGCCACAGTTAATTGGGGTTTCTGGTATTTGCTGCTAATTATTGGGGTGCAGTCAATTAACACTGCCTCTGAAGAGGCAGGTCAATGCTGTTCAGCCATGGATGTAAGCTGGTGCTTTGGAAGATCATAAAGCCACAGAATGGTTTGGGTTGGAAGGAACCTAGTCTTGAGGTCTGTGGGAATGGGTTGGACTTGATGATCTTTGAGGTCTCTTCCAACCTTGGTGATACTGTGATGCTGTGAACCCTTAAAGCTCATCCAGTTCCAACCCCCTGCCATGGGCAGGAAAACCTCTCACCAGCTCAGGCTGCTCAAGACTTCCTCCAACCCGGCCTTGAACACCTCCAAGGAGGGGACATCCACAACCTCCCTGGACAACCTGTGCCAGTGTCTCCCCTCCCTCACTGGAAAGATTGTCTTCCTAATCTCCAGTCTAAGCACACACAACCAGCTCCACACAGGGGCAACACATCCTCCAGCCTTTGCCTTTTATTCTGGTATCCCTGCAAAGATAGGATGGCAGCCCTGCACCAGAGAGCTGAGAGCTTTAGCTTTCACAGGATGTTTGATTGCCTTCCTCTTTGAGAAGGTTTTTAGACCAGATGATGACTGAGACTCCTTCCCACCTGGGATTCTCTAAGTTGGGAGATAAATTTTGCAGCCTTTTCCTGCCTTTTTTCCTCTTCTTTTTCTGGATGACAAATGCCTTCTCAGCCCATTATTTCCTCATTTCTTATCAGCAGAGCCATCCCATATTTTGGAGGATGCAGCAAGTCTGGGCAGAGCCTTGAGCAACCTGATCTAGTGGAAGCTGCCCCTGCCCAAGATAGGGGCTTGGAACCAGATGACCTTTCAGGTCCCTGCCAACCCAAACCAGGCTATGATTCTCCAATGCATCAGCACACCTGAGCCAACACTGCACCCCACAGCACCACACCCCTTGCATTTGAGGCACACCCAGGCAGGTGCTGCTCACCCATCCCATGCCATACTCAAACAGCTCAACCCTTCCACGCTCAGCTGTGAGCACAGAACCTCAACCACAGCCAAAAGCTGTGGCCAGAAGTTTTAAATCGAAACACTTTGTGGTGACATTTGCAGAGGTAACAGGACAATTCCTTCTGCTAAATCAATTACTGATTATCAATATAGCACTTAGTGATGGATAATTAGTATGTAAGAGATACATTTAGCTGTAGATTACCCCAGTAATAAGGGCTACAGGAGCAAGAGCTGTATAATTACATTTTATGAATACAGGAAACCTTTGAGGAATGCTCTGTGATTTAATTGACATTTAACAAGATAACTACAGCAAGTTAATTAGAAATTATATGCTAAAAATATGAATTAACTTTTAAATAATATTTTAGCTGCCTGCAATATAACTACAGCAGCTCCTTCCATGCCAGGGAAACGCCCAGATGAAACAGTTCTTACAGAGACTCTCATTGGTGATCCCAGGGCTGGAACAGCTCTGCTCTGAGGACAGGCTGAGGGAGCTGGGAGTGTGCAGCCTGGAGAAGACTTTGGGAGTACCTCAGAGCTGCCTTCCAGCACCTGAAGGGATCCTAGAGGAAGGCTGCAGAGGGACTGCTCATGAGGGTGTCTAGAGACAGGACAAGAGAGAACGGTTTGAAGATGAGGGGGAGCAGGGTTAGACTGGAGCTGAGGAAGAAGTTCTGCAGTGTAAGGATGGTGAAACTCTGGAATAGGTTGCCCAGGGAGGTTGTGGATGCTCCTTCCCTGAAGATGTTCAAGGCCAGGTTGGATGGGGTCCTGAGCAGCTGGGTCTAGCTGAGAGGTGTCCCTGCGCATGGTGGAGAGGTTGGAAGGGACCTCAGAGATCATCTACTCTGATCTAAGCCCTTCTATAATTCATTCATTCCCCACAAACTAAAGCCTGTATTATCAGCTTCTCATTCAAAATCACTTTTGGTATAAAGAGGCTGAGTTGATCAGCTTAGTGGAAGACTTATTTTCATGGTCCTTTTACACTTCTATTTAAAAAGAAAGAAAAAAAAATAAAAAGCAGAGAGATTTCTCTTACATTTCTATCAGCACTGCACTTCAGCTCCACTTTCAGCTTTGAACCCAGAACAAAAATGCAAAGCAAGGCACTGACAAGCACTTAGGCTCCCTGCAAGGTGATACATCAGGGATTCTGACAGTGCTAATACAGCCAGAAATTTGGAGAATAAAACAACTCTGAACTGGTTCTGATGTGGATGGGTGTAATCACAAAGAAAATAGAATAGCAGGTTCCTAGCACGGCACCGTTATTTTTAGCTCTAGGTAGGGCAGTGCAGAGATGATGGAAATCTGCCTCCAAATTAAGTTTGCTGTAGACTCTCAGGGGAGCCAGTGCACAGACCAGGGGACCTTTTTCACCTGCCTCCAGCATGCTGGAAGCGTGTTGCTGCCATAGCTGAATCATCCATCCCACAGCCCTGGGTGATCAGAAAGATTCACGGAAAGCAGCAAGGGCTTGGCACATCAGGGTTCAACATCTGGAGTCTGCAGTTAGAATGACAAAATGGCAGAACAGTTTAGGTTGGAAGGGACCTCAAAGCTCAGCCAGTTCCAACCCCTCACCATAGGCAGGGACACCTCCCACTGGAACAGGTTGCTCAAAGCCTCATCCAGCCTGGTGCTGAACACCTCCAGGGAGGTTGTGGAGCACAGAAACACTGAGTGCGATTGAAAATCATGTTGGGTGCTTCTGTGTTCCACAACCTCCCTGGGCAACCTGTGCCAGTGTCTCACCACCCTTCCTGCACCCTAACATCCAGTTTCAATCTCCCCTCTGCTGGTTCAAACCCATTCCTCCTCATCCTTGTCAGTAGTTCCTCCTCAGCCCCCTTCAGATCCTGCAAGGCCACTCCAAGGTCTCCTGGCAGCCTTCTCCTCTCCAGGCTGCAGAACCCAAACTCTCTCAGCCTGTCCTCAGAGCAGAGCTGCTGCAGTCCTCTCAGAATCTTCATTCAGGCACTGGTGGGTTTTATTATTTTGGAGAAGACTCTTCACATCATTCTGGATTTGGGAGGGTTTGTTTTTCTTTAATCACTACCTGCCCTACCATACTTTGCCCATTAAGTCACCTGGAGCTTGTCTTCAGGAGATCAGAGAATGCACTGGGTTGGGAGGGGACCTGTAGATGTCATCCAGTCCAACCTCCCTGCAGTGGTAAGGACATCTCCAACTAGATGGGGTTGCTCAGAGCCCCATCAAGCCTGACCTTGAATGTCTCCAGATTTACAGTCTTCCAACTCTGCCAGGCCCTGCTCTCTGGCCAGTTCATCTGGAGAGGAATGAAGTTATTCAGAGGAGCAAATGGGCTTCCATTACCAAGAGAAAATGGTGCAATCTCTCTTGCCTCTTGCTCAGTATGTCCCAGCAGACTCCAAGGTCTCAGTGGCAATTTCTTTTTTGCCAGCACATCCTTGTTAGCATTCTGGACCAGCTCCTCCAGATTATGCATACACAGAGCACAGATGATTTAGTGTCCCTGCTCTTGAAAATGTCGCTTACTTCAATATATCACAGGGGGAAATGGAGAAAACAAGATGATAAAGCAGTGAGGGATGGACAAGATGACCTGATCTGCACCTGAGATTGCAACACTCTGCAGCTCATGCAAATGGAGGGGTGGGTTGGAACTGGGAAAGCCAAGCACAAGCAGAACACTTTGGAGAAGTGCCCCAGCTCTAGTTGGCCCAAGGCTGATTTCCATCTGCTTGCAAGTTAAGAAATGTTCAAAAAATAAAAAGCAAAGAAAAAACAAAATCAAATTGTTCCTGATCTCCCCTCTTAATCCAGAGAGGGCAGGAGAGCAGAGTGCCAGAGTTGCTCTTATGGTTGTGATATGTCCTGCTTATAACCCCTGCAGAATGCTTGGGAATGCCAGAGGAGAAAAGAGAGAAGAAACAGGGAAAATGCATCAGGAAAAGAGGGGATTGTTGGAGAACAGGAGTGAGCCAACCTTGGCTCTGCTGCTACACAAACTCTGATTTCTTTTCCGATGCAGCAGCCACAACCCAATGGCTTCTGACGAAGGAAGGTTGCTGGTCACAGTTTCTGCTGAAGGAATTTTTCCAGCCTGGAGCAGTAACCACTGCAGTTAAAATACATAAAGCAAGCAAGCAGTGACCAGAGCCCTTCCTGTAAGAGCAAACCCTCCAGGGAATAGAGGCCCAGCCCAGGGCATTGGGTTTATCTGCTCCCTGACCCCATGTCAGGGCACACAGCTTCACAGATTGCATTGGCTTGGAAGGGAGCCCCAAAGCTCATCTTGTCCAAGCCCCCTGCAGGCAGCAAGGACACCTCCAGCTAGAGTAGGCTGCCCAGGGACACATCCAGTCTGACCTTGAATGTCTCCAGGCACGGGGCCTCAACAACATCTCTGGGCAACCTGTTCCAGTGTCTCACCACTCTCATTGTGCAGAACTTCCTCCTGATGTCCAACCTAACTCTGCCCTGCTCCACTTTCAAACCATTGCCTCTCATCCTATCACTCCAAGCCCTTCTAAACAGTCTCTCCCCAGCCTGCCTGTAGGTCGCCTTCAGATGTTGAAATGCAGCTCTAGAGACTCCTTGAAGCCTTCTCCACTCCAGACTGAGCAACCCCAACTCTCCAAACCTCATAGGAGAGGTGCTCCAGCCCTCTGATCACCTTCATGGCCTCCTCTGGACCTGCTCCAGCATGCCTCTCTTGTGTTGGGGTCCCCAGAGTCAGACACAACACTGCAGGTAAGGTCTGAGCAGAGCAAAGTAGCAGAACCAGCTCTGGATCTGCTGGCCAGGCTTCTTTTGATGCAGCCCAGGACATGATCTGTAACTCGCTGCAGCTGGGTTCTTCAGCAGGACTTTAGGGATCCACCTCTCCTTTTAGGGGGCAAAAAATCCTTGCTGCAGAGCTTCCTTGAACACCCAGGCAGCTGGGCAGGATCCTGCCTGCTGCTACTTCTGAAAACTCTCCCTCAAGCACCGTGATGGACCCTTTCAGGACAAAGGGGTTTTCTCCTAAGCCACATGAAGAAGCTCTGGATGTCTTGTTAAGCTTCTCTGTGAAAAAATATTTTACAGAAGATAAAGTGCATGTTGAGATGGGTTCCTCTTTCTACTTTCACTTGGTCAGTAGATTAGTCAAGATTGATTTTTCTGCGTGAGAGGGAGAGGCCTAAGGTTAAAAGATAACAGAGTAGATTCCTTTTAAAATGTAATTTAGATTTTTGTGGTATTAGCTCCAGTATCAGCACAAAATCACTTCAATTTTCCTGGAGCACCTGAGACCCCTTGCACAGCTGTGTGTGAGCAGGGAAGATCTCCTCTGGCAAATGGAACAGCTGAGGACTGAGGTGCCTGCAGTACCTGCCCCATGTGGGGCCTCCTGCCTGGGGATCCTGAGATTCTGCTCTAAATGTCTGCCAGAGGAGGCACATTAGGGATAAAGTTCTGCCGGGGACTCTGTCTTCAGTTCATTTGGGGCTTTTTTGCTGCAGTCAGTGCAGACTGAGAATTGGATCTTCAGAGCACTGCTTTAGCAGAGCTCCCCAGTTCCTGCAGGTGACCTCAGTGCTAAAGCAGCAGTCAGTCACTGCCTGGGCTCAGGGAGCTCAGTGCTCCACACTAGACAGAGACACACACTGGTGCCACACTTCCTTATCACCCGTGTGCTCCTCTGAAACATCAGGACCCTCTTCAAGTCACCAAATCATAGAATCATTAAGGTTGGAAAAGCCCTCTGAGATCATAGGGTCCAGCTGTCAACACAACATCACCATGGTCACCAAACCAGGTCCCCAAGGGCCACAGCCACAGCTTTCTTGAACATCTTCAGGGATGTGGACTCCATCATCTCCCTGGGCAGCCTGTTCCCATGCCTGGCCACTCTTGCAGCAAAGAAATTGTTTCTGATATTCAACCTAAACCTCCCCTGGTGCAACTTGAAGCCATTTCCTCTCCTTCTATCAGTTGTTCCCTGGGAGAAGAGTCTAACCCCACCTGGCTCCAACCTCCTTCAGGGAGTTGTAGAGAGCAATGAGGTCTCCCCTCAGCCTCCTCTTCTCCAGACTAAGCAACCCCTCAGCTGCTCCCCCCCAGCCCTGTTCTCCAGTCCCTTTGCCAGCTTTGCTGCCCTTCTCTGCACCTGCTCCAGCCCCTCAGTGCCCTTGGAGTGAGTGTCCCAGAGCTGAACTGGGTGTGTGACCTCACCAGTGCCCAGGACAAGGGCGAGCCCACGCTCAGATTTGAGGACTTTCTTATCCAGCCTCCTTGCTGCAGTTGCTCTTCCTGTAGATCAGAGATCCTCACTTGGAGCAAAGAGGAGCCAGCTCCCTGGAACCTCTTGTTTGTGGAAAGCAGCCTCTTTGTGTCCCAGTGAGCAGGGCTGGAGTGGCTGAATTGTTCCCCGAGAAATGGAACTGATACAGTTCTGCATTTTTGCTTTGAATAAATTATTTGCAAATAAACATTTCCATTATTCGACCATCTCTGATGTTGCATTAGAATTCAGTGAATTATTTATTCAGCAGCTTTTCCCATCAATCACAGAATAAATTATTCTCCAAATAAATTATTCTCCCAGCTTCTGCTTTAAAGATGTCCCTTGGAGAACAAACACCTCCCACAACAGCAAACAGGGACAGGGAGCACTCTGGAAAGCCTGACTCTCAGCTCGCTTCTCTTGGTGCAAATCTAAAGGGCTCTCATGGAAATTCCAGGCCTTTTCCATGTCTGGAAGTCAGCTTGGACTGTGGCACAGAGCTGCTCCACTTTGCAGAAGCCAGCACAAAAGGAGTCACTGCCCTCGGAACCAATCCTTTGCCTAGACCCTAGGCAAGCTGATTTCCAGCTCAGTAAACTGATTGACAGATTGGAAGGCTCAAAGGTCATCTTGTCCAATCCTCCTGCATGCAGCAGGGACACCTCCAACTACACCAGGTTGCTCAGGACCACATCAAGTCTGTCTCTGGGGATGGAGCCTCCACCACATCCCTGGGCAGCCTGCGCCAGTGTCTCACCACTCTCACTGTGCAGAACTTCCTCCTGATGGCCAACCTAAATCTCCCTTGCTCCACTTCCAAACCTCTCCCCTCATCCTATTGCTACAGGCCCTTCTAAACAGTCCCTCCTCAGCCTTCCTCTAAGTCCCCTTCAGATCATTTCAGTGACCTCAAGTCAAACCAAGGGCTCAGCTCCCCTGAGTGCCCAGGGAGCACTCAGATCCTCCTCCCTCCCAGGCGCTCCTGCCCTGCACCTTCTGCATAATGCATTCAGATCCCGGCAGTGCTCCAAGCCCCAGCGTAAGCCCTGTTTGTTTCTGGGCCAAGGAGGATGAAAGCCTGTTAGAGCTAAATGAAGGCTACACTGATGCCAATTTGAAGCCATAATTGAGGTGCAGCACAGGGGAATTTGCTGAACTCCTCTGTCCTTCTCTGAAGAAAGAGCCTCTTTTGTTAGGCAGCACAAAAAAGTCACCCTCATTAAAACAAGCACCTTCAGCAAAACCACATGGAGGATTTATCATCTCCCCCCAGATGCTGGTGCCTTTCAGACAGGAAGTGGAGGGGAGACCAAGCCCAGAGCCCTCCTTTCCAGGGGGCTAATTCTCCAAGGGCCATCTTCTCACACCCATCTCAAGTACAGCAGCACACACGAGGTTGTGCCAGAGTTTTACTGCCACCAAGCCTCCCTGTGCTGCCTGCCTGTGCTGCCTGCCTGTGCTGCCTGCCTGTACTGCCTGCCTGTGCTGCCTGCCTGTGCTGCCTCCCTGTGCTGCCTGCCTGTGCTGCCTACCTGTGCTGCCTCCCTGGGCTGCCTGCCTGTACTGCCTGCCTGTGCTGCCTCCCTGTGCTGCCTGCCTGTGCTGCCTCCCTGTGCTGCCTGCCTGTGCTGCCTACCTGTGCTGCCTGCCTGTGCTGCCTGCTGGTATCACTGCAATAAATAATTGCTAATTTGCAGCAGAGGAACAAACGAGAGCCGATGTAATTGTGTGAGAGGGGACAACTGAACAATAACATTAAGGTAGATAATTGACTTAATATCAGACGCTCTTCCCCCAGCAAACCTTTTCTTCATCCTCCCAGTAATTGTGTAATGACATTTCTGTGTAATAGACTTGTGACATTATAAATGACACTGATGTCAGGATTGTCAGGCTGTGACAGCCTCACAGACAGCTCCACTGAGAAATTAATCACTTCTGAGGCTTCAAAGTTGCTCATTTATCGCTGCCAAATGAGATCTTGCAAAAACAAAAGGTGAAGTCCCATCCACCTCTCCCTGCAGAAAGGCTTCCAGCAGAGCATGCAGTGCTGGTGTCCCTTGCCCAGCCTGCCTGAAGGAGACAACCAAAGGTCATAAAATCATGGAATCATCAAGGTTGGAAAAGACCTCCAAAGTTTATAGAACCATAGAATCAGCCAGGCTGGAGGAGACCTCCAAGCTCACCCAGCCCAACCTGTGCCCCAGCCCTATCCAGCCAACCAGACCATGGCACTAAGTGCCCCATCCAGGCTGTTCTGGAACACCTCCAGGGATGGGCACTCCACCACCTCCCCGGGCAGCCCATTCCAATGCCAATCACTCTCTCTGTGAAGAACTTCCTCTTAACATCCAGCCTAGACCTCCCCTTGCACTGAGACTGCACTTAGCCTTGTTCAGTCTCTTTTCATGATCTTGCCAGGCACAGAAGTGAGGCTGACTGCTCTGTAGTTTCTAGGGTCTTTTTCTTTCCAGCCTCAATGATTCTGTGATTCTGTTATCATCTCCACTGCCTCCCATCTCAACATCACAGCCCCTTTACAGTTGATGCAGCCATACATTAGTACCCACATGCTTCACATTCCCAGAGCTGCAGCTTGTGGAAGGGTTAAGTTATTTGTTGGGGAGAACAGGATATTTCTGAAATGTGCTGTACATAATGAACAGAAAAAAGAAAAAAAAAAAAAAGACAGAAAAGAAACAAAAAAGAAAAGAAAACCTTCCCCAAATCAAGGTAGGGGCTATTATTATACTATCAAACTGTCATTTTTCAAAGCATTTCAATTGTCACCAGGTTTTCTAATGGCTTCTAAAGCATTATCTAATGCCTGGGCCAAAAAAAACAGCAGAGGATCAAAGCATGTTGCAAAGCACCAGTCAGGCTGCATGACAAATAAGTGTTCGCAGGCTAAACTCTTCCTTCCTATCCCATTTGCCTTCAGAAGTAGTTGTGAACTTCAAAACCCAAGATGGCTTTATTTGCAAATTGGTTTTTAAAGATACAGGTGGCCTTAGGAGCTTCATGTTCTCCTTTTCTTTTGATAATATGGAAACGTTCAAAGATGCTGAGGGGCCTGGAGCAGCTCATACGAGGAAAGGCTGAGACCTGGAGCTGTTTAGCTTGGAGAAGAGGAGGCTGGGAGGGTGTCTTAAGAATCCTTACAAATATCTCAGAAAGATGGGGCCAGATTTTTCTTAGTGGTCTCCAGTGACAGGACAAGAGGTAATGGGTGTAAGCTTGACCATAGGAAGTTCCTTCTAAGCACAAGAAGGAGCTGCTTTGTGTCCTTGGACTGGGCTCTGGTGAGGCCACAGCTGGAGTGCTGTGTTCAGCTTTGGGCACTGCAATACAGGAGAGATGTGGAGGTGCTGGAGAGGGTCCAGAGGAGGGCAAGGAAGCTGTGAAGAGCCTGCAGAGTAAATCTGATCAGGAGAGACTGAGGGAGCTGGGGATGGGTAGTGTGAGGAAGAGGAGGCTGAGGGCAGAGCTCATTGGTGTTTGCAGCTACCTGGAGGGACACTGTGGAGAGGCTGCTGCTGGGCTCTGCTCACAGGGAACTGGAGACAGACCAAGGGGCAATGGCCTCAAGCTGAAGCTGGGCAGGTTTGGATTGGACAGTAGGAGAGAGTGTTCAGGGACTGGCATGAGCTGCCCAGGGAGGTGCTGGAGTCCCCCAGCTTGGCTGTGTTTAAGGTGGTTTGGATGTGACGCTTGGGGCTATGGTTTAAGGTGAACCTTGCAGAGCAGATTTCTAGGTTGGGCTGGGTGCTCCTGAGGGGCTATGCCAGCCTGGGTGGGGCTGTGATTCTGTGACTCTTTACTTTGAGGTTGGCAGAGCCCTGGAGCAGGCTGCCCTGAGTGGTGGTGAAATCTCCATCTCTGGAGACCTTCAAGACCTGCCTGGATGTGTTCCTCTGTGACCTTCTCTAGGTGACTCTGCCTTGGCAGAAGGATTGGACTTGATCACCTGTTTGGGTTACTGATCCAGAGACCTGTGACCTTTGTTGCCTTCCTGCCTCCATGAGGAATGTTCACCTGCAGCTGGGGCTGTGTCCTCCTTGGACTTTGCTTCCCTCGAGCCTTGTGCTCCCCACTGCCCCACAGACAGCCCAGAGCAGGCAGCACAGCAGGGCCACTTGCCACTGCTTGTGGCCACCTGGGGCCACAAAAGCCTTCATCTGCAATCCCTTCCCTAACGTGCACCTAAGATTAGGCTGCTAATGGAACATGTATTTGTTTTCAGCCTCGGTGACAATGGAATTTACAAAGTGATTCAGCTTAACCGAGCGTGACCACGCCAGGCTAATTCCACACTGCTAATTAAATTACATCACTTCCTAGGTGGAGGTTTGTGAGCAGAGCTGAAGAGCATGGACACAAGTGAGCTGCAGAATCCCATCTGCACATCAGACCCAGGACTCTGGTCTAGATGGCAAAATGAACTACTCTATATCTTTTTTAAATGCCACAGTGCTTTCCTCTGCTTATCCTGGGGCTTGGTTATGCACAGAGTGATTCTCTGAGGAGGAAATGGGAGAACTGCAGAGAGGAAAGAACCAGAGAGGCTGTGGAGTCTCCTTCTCCAGAACCTTCCCAGGCCTGTCTGGATGTGTTCCTGTGTGCCCTGAGCTGGATTATCTGGTCCTGCTCTGGCAGGGGGGTTGGACTCAGGGGGGTTGGGTCCCTTCCAACCCCTGACATCCTGTGGGCTGTGATCCAGTACCTGGATCATCTCAAAAGCATCTAAAGAAGGCTCCAGGGAGACCTTAGAGCAGCATTCCAGTACCTGAAGGGGGCTACAGGAGAGCTGGGGAGGGATTTTTGACAAGGGCTTGCAGTGCCAGGATAAGGGACAATGACTTTTGAGTTGGAAGAGGGGAGACTGAGACTGGAGATGAGGAAGAAATTCTTGGCAGTGAGGGTGGTGAGACACTGGCACAGGTTGCTCAGGAAGGTCGTGGAGGTGTTCAAGGCCAGGTTGGATGAGGCATTGAGCAACCTGGGCTAGTGAGAAGTGTCCCTGCTCATAGCAGAGGGGCTGGAACTGGGTGAACTTCAAGGTGCCTTCCAACCCAACCCATTCTATGAATCACTTCCCACATACAAAAATACTGCTCTAAATCCAGCAGCTTAGTGCTGCTGGATGACTTCAGAAGTTACTGAACAGAGAACTGATGGCAGGGATAGGAAGAGGAGTCCCAGGGCTGATCTCTCTGCCTGCATCCACCAGCTGCCCCTGCTGGGAAAAGAGCCCAAATTCCCTGTCTGCCACCCACCTCCTGAAAGCCACACTGCAAACTCTGCCAGCTTTTTGCTGGTGCATTCCTCAGGGAGCAAGGGTTTGGAATCCAGCTCTGCATTATGGATGTTCAGAGGCAAAGAACAGACTGCAGGGCTTAGAGATTTTTCTGAAATCATAAACAAAAAGGAAGAAATGCAAGAAGGGGACCTGGAATTTTATGGTCTGTGAAATTGAATTGCCTCTCACAGGTCCTTACCTTTGGATGGACAGCAAGAGGTTTGTCACTATGCAGGAGAAGAGCACTAAAACCCAGCAGTGAAAGGGAGGGCTTTGTGCTGCCTGATTAAAGGTGCACAGTCCCCATGAGCTGAGGGAGCTGCACTTCAGAGGTAGCTGTTTTTCATTGTTTCCACTGAACAGACCCAAGGAGCTCCAGACACACCAACTGCAGCAGGCATGTGCCTTGCTCTGTAGATCCCCAGCACTGCAGAGAGCACTAAGCAGACCAAGGGGTGACTGCCACTCTGCTAATATCTCACCTGCAGTGCTGAGTCCAGCTCTGGTGCCCTCAGCACAGGAAGGATATGGACCTGATGGGGAGGGCCAGCAAAATGACCAAGGGGCTGGAACACCTCTGCTACGAGGACAGGCTGAGGGAGCTGGGGGTGTGGAGTCTGCACAAGAGGAAGCTCCAGGCAGACCTAATAGCAACCTGCAGGTAGCTGAAAGGGGCTGCAGGAAGGCTGCAGAGGGACTGTTTGCAAAGGCCTGCAGGGACAGGAGCAGGGACAATGGTTTGAAATGATAGAACAGGAGATTCAGACTGGATGTTAGGAGTAACTTCTACACCATGAGGGTGGTGGGACACTGCAACAGGTTGCCCAGGGAGGCAGCTGAGGTCTCATCCTTGGAGGTAGTTACGGTCAGGCTTGACAAGGTGGAGGATGTCCCAGCTTGCTGCAAGGGCATTGGACCAGGTGGACTCAGGAGGTCCCTGCCAACCCAAACCATCCTGCCCTCCTCAGCTAAAAAGTGACTTCTTTCTAGTTGCTTTTCTCTGCCTGTAGTGCCCAGACATGAGCTCTCACAGCAGCTCCTTTCATTGCACTGAAAGAGCGTCCAAACCCTGCCTGTCTCACTCTCACTCTCCCCTTTGCAGTCTGAAGGACTGTAGAACATCAGAGATCTCAGGGGATCTTCAGGGGTCAATGCTGGGACCAGTGCTGTTTAACATCTTTGTCAGTGACATGGACAGAGGAATGGAGTGCACCCTCAGCAAGTGTGCAGATGGCACCAAGCTGTGTGGCACAGTCGACTTGCTAGAGGGCAGGGATCCATCCAGAGGGACCTGGACAGGCTGCAGAGCTGTGCCCAGGCCAACCTCATGACATTCAACAAGGCCAAGTGTAAGGTCCTGCACCTGGGTAGGCACAATGCCAAGCACAGCTCCAGGCTGGGTGGGGAATGGCTGAGAGCAGCCCTGAGGAACAGGCCCTGGGGGTGTGGGGTGAGGAAAAGCTCAAGCTGAGGCTGCAGTGTGAGTGCAGCCCAGACAGCAACTGTGTGCTGGGCTGCAGCAAGAGCAGTGTGGGCAGCAGGGCAAGGGAGGGGATTCTGCCCCTTTACTCTGCTCTCGTCAGACCCCACCTGGAGTACTGTGTGCAGTTCTGGAACCCTCAGCACAGGAAGGACATGGAAGTGTTGGAGCGGGTCCAGAGGAGGGCCACAAAGATGATCAGAGGGCTGCAGCAGCTCTGCTATGAGGACAGGCTGAGAGAGTTGGGGCTCTGCAGCCTGGAGAAGAGAAGGCTTCCAGGAGACCTTAGAGTAGCCTTCCAGGATCTGAAGGGGGCTACAGGAAGGCTGGGGAGGGACTATTGACAAGGTCTTGCAATGCCAGGACAAGGGGCAATGGGTTTGAAGTGGCAGAGGGGAGATTGAAACTGGATGTTAGGAGGAAGTTGTTTGCAGTGAGGGTGGTGAGACACTGGCACAGGTTGCCCAGGGAGGTTGTGGCTGCTCCCTCCCTGGAGGTGTTCAAGGCCAGGTTGGATGAGACCTTGAGTGACCTGTACTAGTGGGAGGTGTCCCTGCCTATGGCAGGGGGTTGGAACTAGATGATCCTTGAGGTCCCTTCCAACCTTACCATTCTATGATTCTATGATTCTATGATCTCAGCAGCCCAGAGAAGAGCACAGCCAAAATGAGCCAAACCCAAGGGCTCTCTTGAAGTCAGCTGTGTTTGTGAGCTCTTATCAGAGTAAGGAAGCCAGAACCAAGCTTTTAGAAGCCCCAAGGATAAAACTTATAGCCCTGGAGTTCTCTATGTGACCATCAGAGCAGTAGCTCAGAAAAGGAAGTTGTCAGCACATTTCAGCTCTGGGGTACTTAATCTGTCCTCTGTCACTGCTCCTCCATACCTGAGATCACTTTGGCTACCTCCTTTGTAGAATTTCTCCCACTAAACTGCTTTGGATGATGTACTGAGCATTAGGTAGATACTTCATTATGCTGTCTCGGGATCAAACTTGGGAAGAAATAATTGAACCTTTACCAATCCTGCAATTTCATTTAGAAGATCAATTATTTTGTTTATCCACTTAAGCAATGCTAATGAGAGCCAAGCAGGGAAGCAGGAAACACCAAGGCACTTCAGGCAGAGTGAAGTTTGGAGGTGTCACTGAAGATGATTTTTTAAAGCTAGGGCAGGTGGGGAAGAGTATTTAAAATAGTGTCTAAACCAGGAGGTAAGAAGAGTCACAGCAAGCCTCTGCAGGTGCCACAAGCAGCACAGCAGAATAATCAGCATCTTCTCATGTAAATAGCATCCACCTGAACTTTAGCCACAAAGGACCCCAGCACAAAGACACAAATGTAAAGATGCAGATAGGTGCTCAGTGGGAAGCACAGAAGCCTCTGAGCAGAGCAGGTACCCCATTCTCATGCAAAGCTCCTCCACTTTCCAGAGCTTGAAAATTCAGTACTTTTGAGATTCTGGCTGTAGTTCTTAAGTGCTGAGAAAGGAAAAGCAGCAATCAGCAGAAATGAGATTGGCTTGCAGAAGCCCAAATCACAGGGTGAAGAGAGGAAGGAGTTGCAGGTTTGACAGGGGAGGTGAGAGACAGACCCTGGGGATGCTGTGAGGGACTCCTGGGGATGTGGCAGAGTTGGCTGTGAAGTGTCAGCCCAGCAGTTCCCCCTTGCGCCATGCCAGAGCCATGCTGCCTCTGGTCTAAACTTGCAGGAGAAGGAAAAATTCCTCTCCCCAAACTCAGCAGTTGAAAAAGGTAGGAATTCCAAGTTCCACCCATGGGGGTGCCCAAAACATCCTGTGGTGGTGAGCTGCCAGTCTCCATGGACCACCTGTTACATGCCAGTGGAAATCTGGGCTGGCACTCACTGTGCTCTGTGGCCTTCACCAACAGCTTCTGCCTGACAGAGCCAGGGGAAGGTGACACTGAAGGCCACTACCCCAAAGCTGCTCCACCTCTCTCTGAAGGGGCAGGCACTTCAAAAACCCACAGGGCTTACCAACAGAGTAACTGGGGACAAGGCCCAGAACCAACTCAGTGTCTGTTCTGTTTGCAGCTGTTTCTCTTCCCATTTGTTTGTGGCTGGAATCTTCAGAGAGGTCCAAAAGATGCAAGCAGCTGAAGTGCAGCTAACTCATTTAGGTGTTTCCAAACTTGTAGCCATAATCATTACCATTCCAAGCACTGTTATTACAAGGATAATAATTATTACTGCTATTAGCTACCATTATTATTACTATTATTACTTCCTACAGTACTGGGGAATCAATTCAGCAAAGAGACAGATGAGCCTCAGGCCAGGGAGGTTAAAACCAAGAACTGAACCCTAAACCAAACAATTCCATTCCCTTTCTTTCTCTTTTTTTGGCAGAGAGTGATAAAAGCTTTGCAGCTGTCCTAGCTCCGAGGAGGGGCATTAATACATCACCTGCTGCAGTTGAAAAGCTCACCAAAAACCTGGTTATATTTTTTAATCATCTTGCATTTTAGACCTTTAAAGTACAAATATGGATTTCAAACATATCAGGGGAACAAATTAACTTAGAAAAATGGCTGTACTTTCCAAGGTTGCACCTGCCATGAAATTGCTCCAAGTTTGCATTTTCCCTGGGTCTCTGGTGTGTCATTACAGCAGATTGATCACCCTCCTCTCCCCAGCAACTCCCCCATTAGAGGGTTATTGTATGGAAATTAATGGGAGGCTAGAAACATTTCTTCTGCAGCTGCAGTAGTAGAAGTCAGTTTTGATTAAGCACTGGAAACCCAGCAGACTGGGGTGATCTCCTTGCTTTAGTCCCCTCTTTTATTATGGCTGGTGTCAAGTTTTGTTACTTCAGCCATTCCCCTGGTGCTCCCAGTGCATCCCTGTGTAATAATGGGGGTGATTTTTTTTTTTATGTGCACATCTATTTATTTTAAATATGTACAGACTGATGCTCACTGCTGTAAAGTCTCTTTACACCACCCTGAGCTCAGCCCTGCTCGTTTCAAAGGCTTGTTTACACCAGGAGCTTGCTGGAAACCTACCCTGAGTGGAGTAAGGAAGCACTGCTGTAAATACCTCTCGGGAGTGTGGATCCAGCTCTGCTCAATGACCCTGCCAGCAGTTATAGCTGATGTCACATTTAATGGCTACCTGCTCTGCCTCTTATTCATCTTGCTGCTGCTTCTGCCCTGCCCAGTTTGATCCAGTTCCCACTGCCAGCTGGCAGACAACAGTACATACAAAGTGGCTTTTATGAAAGGAGTCCATATCTTTTTAAAGCCTGGGATTAATCCATGCCAAGGTGGAAGAGGTTGTAAGATGCTTGGAAAAGCCAAGACCAGGTAGAAGGCTCAGAGCAACACTCACTGCTCCTGTTGTCCTCACAGCTACTTCTGACAAATAATGAACTCTGGGGTATAAAAACAGAGAGGGAAGCTCCTACACAGAGCCACAGACACATTCAGGCTGGCACAGCCCCTCAGGAGCACCAAGCCCAACCTAGAAGCCTGCTCTGCAACGTTCACCTTAAACCACAGCCCCAAGCACCACATCCAAACCACCTTAGACACAACCAGGCTAGGGGACTCCAGCACCTCCCTGGGCAGCTCATGCCAGTCCCTGTACACTCTCTCCTAATGTCCAATCCAAGTCTGCCCAGCCTCACCTTGAGGTCATTCCCCCTTGGTCTGTCTCCAGTTCCCTGTGAGCAGAGCCCAGCAGCAGCCTCTCCACAATGTCCCTCCAGGTAGCTGCAAACACCAATGAGCTCTGCCCTCAGCCTCCTCTTCCTCACGCTACCCATCCCCAGCTTCCTCAGTCTCTCCTGATCAGATTTACTCTGCAGGCCCTTCACAGCTTCCTTGCCCTCCTCTGGACCCTCTCCAGCACCTCCACATCTCTCCTGTATTGCAGTGCCCAAAGCTGAACACAGCACTCCAGCTGTGGCCTCACAAGAGCCCAGTCCAAGGGCACAATCCCCTCCCTGGTCCTGCTGCCCACAGCATTTCTGATGCCAGCCAGGATGCCATTGGCCTTCTTGGCTGCCTGGGCACACTGCTGGCTCACACTCAGCCGCCTGGGCACACTGCTGGCTCACATTCGGCTGCCTGGGCACACTGCTGGCTCACATTCAGCTCCTGTCTATTACAGCCCCCAGATCCCTTTCTGCCAGCAGCTGTCCAGCCTAAACTGATCTAAGCTCATCTAAACTGATCCCACTGCAAAGCATGCCACAATTCAAAAAAAATAAATGACACTTCAGACTGTGTCAGCCAGAATCACAGCCCTGGAGCTTGGAAAGGGAACCAGAGTTATTTTGACTGTCAGCTGCACAGGACAGTGTGGGGAGAGCTCTGCTGCTTGCACATCCACAGTCCCTGCCTTGGAGCTCCCTATGTGTGGCCTTCAGCAGAGCAGGGACATCTGCCCCTGCATGTGGTGCCATACTCATGAAAGGTGCATTGCTGTCCCACCTGCAAGGTGGCACCATAGCTGTGGAGGGTTTGCTGCTGCTTAAAACCCAGAGGGACCTCAGATTTGGGGAAGATTCTGAGGATGCTTCTCTCCCTGCAACACAGCAGCACCTGGGGGTTAGCAAAATGTGACTCTTCCTTGGTCAGGAGGCACAGATGGCTTTGGATGTTGGAAATGGCTCTGTCTGGTTTTATGCACACACAAAAAGCTTAGTGGCCAGATATGAGCAGTGAAAACTGCTCACGAGTCAGTTTGCACTTCAATTATAGTTTATAACAAGTTTCAGAGCAGGAAAATTGTCTTAATTCCCCTCTCCAACACAAACTACCTATCTATGAGCCAATAACCACTGATGAATAAAGCCAGGTTAGGCTTTTAAGGACAAAACACAAAGCAATGCCCAGCAAGGCCAAACCCATTGGTCACCAAAATGCTGCAGACCCTCCCTGAAGCCACAGACCAGTGTCAGGCATGGTAGGAGCACAGCAGATCCAGCTCAGACTGTCAGTGAGACAGAAGGTGTGGCAGGACCATTGCTTGGAAAACTGATTAAGTGGTACCTTTGGGGGAAAGAAGAAAAGAAAAACCTTTATGGGATTATTTATGGGGCTCATAAAGGTGCCTTTTGAATATCCATCAATCAAGCAGCCAGTTAAAAAGTCTGCTCAGCACACAAGAGAGTAGAAGGAGTGAAGAAAATCGGATAGGGCTGACATCTGAGCAGGCTGCCATCCATAATCTCCACGTGCACTGCACAGCAGTGGGGTGAGCAGGGTGGGAAAGCACTGAACAAACAGGTGCTTGGCTCTAAACTGCTGTGGTGCTTTCCCTCACTGCCAAAGATAGGAAATGTCAGCAGTAAGTTTTAACAACTTTGGTAGGAATAAGGGAAGACAGGAAATAATCTAAACAAAGAAAAAAACAGTGTTTGGGTGGCAGCCAAAGGGCTGCAACCTGCCTTAAGGAGCAAATAAAAGCAGGAAGACAATGATAACAAAGCAGTGGCTGACTGCAGATAGAATAAAGGGTAATTGCTGGCTGAGCATATGGTCTGCTAAGGGAATAGAGAGCGGGAGGAGAGGAGATTCACAGCCTGTTACGGAGCTTACACAAGCTGCGGGTCGGGAGCAATGGGCTGGTGATGATCACTGATTTTATGGCTGGTTCCTCTGCATCCTTGCTGCTGCAGGAATAAACTACTGACCCATGGCAAACGCTCTTCTCCAGGACTCCACTTCAGCCTTTTCTTTGTGCTACACAAATGGAAGCTTTCAGGCTTTCAGTAAATCAGAGCAGTAGAGCAAAGCTCTTCTGGTCTTGCTTGTCAGCAGGAGGCTGGATCAGTCTCATTCAGAAAACAAAGTGTATTTTCCTGATGAGCAGAACCAAGAGGCAGAAGCTGGTGTCTGAAATATGCTTCCAGCAGTAAGCACCTGCTTGGGCAGCCCTCGAGCAGTGGCTGAGTGGCTCAGGCCAGCACACAGCTCCAGGAGGCACAGCTTTCCATCCCTTTCTGATGTGACTTATACACTTAGTGACAAAGTGCCATACCCCAACTCCCCATTTGTCTTATTAACCGCTCCCAGAACAGCTCTGAGAAATGAATTTAACACAAAGACATCTATTAGTTAATAAGCACATTAGTCAGCAATCAATACTCAGTTGCTGATATTGTTTAAATTATAGATGGACAATGAGGATAAGTTCCTGCCTTCCTCATCCCTTTCATGGCATGGATTGAAAATGAGCAGTGCAGAAAGGATTTGAATTAAAACAAAAAAAAAAAAAAAGAAAGACAAAAAGTTTGATTAAAATTATTTTTGAATAGACTAATCCCAGGAACATATTATATGGCATCAAATTAGCCCTGGGCACAGTCAGTTTATCACCTCAGTCTCTTCACAGTCCATTGGTTAAGCAGACACCAGGAGCAGTCTGTTCTCTTTACTGCCTTTGGATTGTATTGTAGCGATTTTGTTATCTGGTTCAAACTCCTGAGCCAGGCATTGCTTGCAATTACTTCCCCTTGGTCTGCATAAAATGTGCAGATAGTTCTCTGGCTGATCCCCTATTGCCACTTGGAGATAACAGCAGCAGCCTCACACTGCAGATCCCTGTCCTCAGCAATGCTCTCAGACAACACACACACTCGCAGCAGCATCGACATGACAGCCTCTGCTGCTCTGCCTCTGCACAGGCTGCTTCTAGGGAAGCACAGAATCATCAGGGTTGGAAAGGACCTCCAAGATCATAAACCTTCTGCCCAGCACCTCCATCACCACTAGACCGTGTCCCAAAGCACCACATCTGCTCATCCTTTGGACACCTCCAAGGACGGTGACTCTGCCACTTCCCTGGGCAGCCTGTTCCAATCCCTGACGGCTCTTGCAGGGAAGAAGTTGCTCCTAATATCCAACCTAAACCTCCCCTGATGCAGCTTGAGGCCATTTCCTCTTTCATTACTTTGAGCACTCTTTCTGTCTTTCATTACTTACAGAGCATTCCTCACTGTTTCCCTGCCCCAAGGGGCTGGACTGACACACTCCAAGACACAAAGTTCACAGAATCCCAGAATGCCAGGTTGAAAGGGACCCTAAGGATCATCTGGGCCAACCTTTCTAGGTGATAGTGGAGTTGAAATGAGCTGGCCCAGCACCCTGGCAAGCTGAGTCTGCAAACTATCCACAGGAACACACAGCTTCCCTTAGGAGATGATCCCAATCTCCATCTGTTCCTGTTGTTTTGTAGGATGAAGCCCCTGCAGCTTTTTGGCCCACTCATTCTCATGAATCATAGAATCATAGAATGGTGAGGTTGGAAGGGACCTCAAGGATCATCTAGTTCCAACCCCCTGCCATAGGCAGGGACACCTCCCACTAGCACAGCTCACTCAAGGCCTCATCCAACCTGGCCTTGAACACCTCCAGGGAGGGAGCAGCCACAACCTCCCTGGGCAACCTGTGCCAGTGCCTCACCACCCTCACTGTAAAGAACTTCCTCCTAACATCCAGTCTAAATCTCTCCTCTGCCAGTTTAAACCCATTGCCCCTTGTCCTGTCATTGCAAGACCTTGTAAATAGTCCCTCCCCAGCCTCCCTGTAGGTCCCCTTCAGATACTGGAAGGCTACTATCAGGTCCCCTCGAAGCCTTCTCTTCTCCAGGCTGCAGAGCCCCAACTCTCTCAGTCTGTCCTCATAGGAGAGCTGCTCCAGCCCTCTGAAGGTGACTCAGAGCCTGTCTGTCTTTGGAGCAGCATGGATCTGCTCTCCCTCCTGTCCCAAAGGAATGTTCCTGTCCCTGAACCCTGCCATTCTGTGGCAAACCTCCTCCCTAGGCATGTGGTTCACAAACCACCACTACAGTCCTGGTTTGGTATGGCCAAATGATGCCATAGAATGGGTTGGGTTGGAGGGGACCTTCGAGACCATCCAATTCCAACCCCCTGCCATGGGCAGGACACCTCCCACTAGCCCAAGATGCTCAAAGCCTCATCCAACCTGGCCTTGAACACCTCCAGGAGGGGGCAGCCACAGCCTCCTTGGGCCAGTGTCTCAGCATCCTCACTGTAAAGAATTTATTTCTAATCTCCAGTTTAAATCTGCTCTCTTCAAGCTTCAAGCAGTCCAAACTTTCTTCTAATCAGGGCTACCAGAAATGGGAATAACTCAACAGAAGTGAAGAAAGTCAATGGAATTATTCTGGGGTTTTGTCAATATGCTACTGTGGTTTAGCAGAGCTTAAATTCTCAGCTTGGACATTCTCAAAGGGGATTAAAAAGTATTTGTTTTACATTCAGAAGCAGTCTGCTTAGGTGCAAAATTGATATATTACGATATTTAATGCATGAATATTGATACTAATATGTTTAAGTTATGTTAAATTAATACAAGCCATTTATACAGGGAGGCCTACATGGGAAGTTTTACCTAAATTGGCTGAAGCTCATTTACCTGAGTGTACACAAGCCCTGGATAATTTACCTTTCAATCATCACTCCCTGTTACAGGAGCAGATGTCCTCTCTTCCTATGCATGCAGCCTAAAGTCACTAGGAAGAAATCTTCTTCACCTTAAAGAGAACTTCTGTTTGCTTTGGCCATTTGCCTCTCAGATTGGGAGTATCATAGCTCCCTGACCTGCTGAATCACAGTGCTGTCATCTTCTTTTCTCACCTAGACACTGGAATTTGTCTGTTGGCATCCCAGCAGCTGCCCTCCAGAGCAGAAAATTCTCTGAACCCAAAGACCACCAGCTGCTGATGGAATTACAAACTCCCTGAGCACTCAGAACTTACTGCACATTAACAAAGTCGTAGCAGGGCACAGGCTGGCTTGGCAAGAGCAAATTAAAGGTGTTTCCTTGATGCACATTGAGGGCAGAGGCAGGAGGGAGAAGGGGGAGATGGAGGTGGGATCACCCTGCAGCCCTCAGCACTGCCCTCCCAGTGCCGTGCATGAGAGGGTGCTCTGCTCTCACCCAGCTCCACTGCTCCCTCCCAGCTCTGCTCCAGCGATTTTCAGCTTTCCTCACTCCCTGCTGAGTGAGGAAAGGCCAAAGTAAAATTGAGGGACTGCAGAGCCTGACATGGGTCACAGAGAAGGTGGCTGAGAGGTTGTGGGAACTGCTGGACGCTGCCTGTTTGCTTTCTCTAATGATTTCTCTGTTTTCATAGAATCATCAGAGATTCATGGGATGATTTGGGCTGGAAGGGACCTTAAAGGTCATCCAGTTCCAACCTCACTGCCATGGGCAGGACACTTCCACTAGACCACATTGCTCAAGGCCTTGAATTCCTCCAGGGAGGGGCATCCACAACCTCCCTGGGCAAGATGTTCCAGTGTCTCACTGGAAAGAATTTCTTTGATTTTCTAAGTGTTTCTTTGAAGAGTGCAGAGTCCAGGCCTGGGATCACAGCTCTAACCCAGACACAAACTCCTCACCTGGAGAGCAGGGCTGAAACAGACCCAGGAGCCCAAGTGCTGACAATCAGCCAAGGAGCACAGGCTGCTTTTTTCCCTTCTTCTTTCCTCTTTGAAACGCCACAGATCAAACATTCCTGGAGGTCAGCACTTGCAGCCACAGAGGATGTTGCAATACCTGTGATAAAAATAACAACATAATACCTTCTGATAGCTGGACTGAAAATTAGCTTTAGGGTCTCCATGCACTGCTTCCTTAATGATGTGAGACATGATGGCCTGGACTGTAATAAAGATGAATTACTCTTTAATAAAATAATGAAACTCCAGTAAACACCCAAGGTCTAGCTCTTAATGCATCCCCTCAGTGCTCACACAGGAGAGCAAAAGAAAAGCAGAACCAACTCTTTTTTTTTTTTTTTTTAACCTCATTTTTAATATTCTCAGTGATTAGATTTCAATAACCTGCTCCATAGTAATGTGTGTCTCATTTCCCTGGACAGACAGAATAGGCCATAACTTCCTCTCTGTTAGAGCACTAATGCTGTAATTTAGAACTTCTGTCAAGATGAAAGATCTTCCTAGGGAGTTGCAGCAGGCCCATGGCAATACTTTGGCACAGGGCTGGATAATGAAGTTTTCATTATTAAATAAAGATATTTTAGGAATGTCATAACCCATAAATCCATTCTCCTACAACGCATCAGCACGTTGGTTTGTTTATTGCTCGTCTGCTGACTCTGCCCTGCCCCTCCTCACTCCCCTGCCTTTTGGCTACCTTGCCAGCTCAGCAAGTTGCCATAGAGATCAATCCCAGGATCTCTCCCCGCAGTGCTGGGGTGCTACGGATTGGATGCAAAGGCTGCAGAGGGCAGCAGCACCCGGCCCCTTGCTAGCAGATAGCTTAGCCCTGCAATTTGATGCTACCTGGAGGTGTTGAAAAGAGGCAGAGATGCTGTGCTGAGGGAGGTGGTTTAGCACCAGGCTTGGTTGAGCTAGAGAATGGTTGGGCTGGATGAGCTCAAAGGGCTTTGCCAACCAAAGCGATTCTCTAATATGCTAATGCGGATCCTAATGTGGATGGGGTAGGAGGGAACGGATTGAAGCTTAAGGAGGGGAGATTTAGACTGCATTTCAGCAAGAAATTCTTTCTAGAGTGAGGCTGGTGAGACACTGTGGAACAGGCTGCCCAGGGAGGTCATGGATGCCTGGGGGGGCAGGGGCAGATGTGCTGGACAGGACAATACCAGATGTAACAAACAGAACAAGAAGCTTCCTGCCCTGTTTTTCTGGTGCTGCTGGGACGGTCATGGATTCACAGGGTCACAGAAACATTCAGGCTGGCAAAGCCCCTCAGGAGCACCAAGGCCAACTGACAACCCTACTCTGTAAGGTTCATCCTAAACCATATCCCCAAGCACCACATCCAACCAACTTGTAAGCACAGCCAGGGTTGGTGACTCAGCCACCTCCCTGGGCAGCTCATTCCAGTCCCTGACCACGCTGATAAAAAAAGTTTTCCTAATCCTCAGTGGCAGTTTGAGGCCATTCCCTCTTGTCCTATCACTAACTGCCTCTGAGAGGAGCCCAGCGCCAACCTCTCCACAATGTCCTTTCAGGCAGCTGCAGACAGCAATCAGTCTCCCCTCATAGTACACCAAGTTGGAAGAGACCTCAAGGGTCATCTACTGCAACACCCCATGTTCCAACACCCCGTGCTGCAACACCCCGCGCTGCAACACCCCACGTTCCAACACCCCGCGTTCCAAAACCCCACGCCCCAACACCCCATGCTCCAACACCCCACACTGCAGCACCCCGCGCTGCAATACCCCGTGCTCCAACACCCCACACTCCAACACCCCATGCTCCAACACCCCACACTGCAGCACCCCGCGCTGCAATACCCCGTGCTCCAACACCCCACACTCCAACACCCCAAGCTCCAACACCCCACACTCCAAAACTCCACGCTCAAACACCCCATGCTCCTTTGGGGGGAGCTCCCCTGGTTTTTTTAGCAGATTTGGTTTTCAGTGATTTGGTTTTTTTAGTCTCACTTCCTCAGCACAGACAAAGCTGCCACTTTGAACCACCTGATTTCCGTGGCAATGCTGAAGCTGTGGGGGAGTTTCCAGAGGGGAATCTGCATTCCTAGGAAAATCACTTTCAGTGGAGTGTTCCCACGGCAGAGCTCAAGAACTGCTGGAGGCAAAGCGGGAGCAAATGCAAGGCAGCCCCTGGGTAAGCAGGAGCGCTAAGATCCTGCTTTTGCCTTCCCTAAAATAAACAAATAACCAAAGAAATCGATGTGAAATCAAAGGAAGAGCCTCTCCCCAAAGAACAAAGCTGGGGGAAATTCCAGCTCCCTGGCCACTAGGTGTCTGTCTTGACTCAACCGAAACGAGTCTATGATAAAACCCTGACCCGGCCCAAGGAAGCGCTCTGCCCCCCAGCACTTCTGGAGATGAAAGAAGAGCTTTTGCCACCCTCCCTGCTTTATTGTACCGACAGGGCGCTCAGGTCCTGCACTTCTCTGTCTCTCATTATGGTATCGGCAGCATCTCTGGGGATAAAGTTCAAGCCCCCTTGATCCCCACCTCCAGGAGCAGTGATCTGGCTGAGGTGGTTCCCACTATGTCCCTCAGGGTGGGTGGCTGAGCTGGAGCCCTGCACTGTTCCTGGAAGCTCTTCTCGTTATGGAAATTAATATCTTTCATTTTAGTTAATTAAAGCACCCAGGAGCTATCAGGCTCATGGTTTTCAGGAGATTAAAATGTGCTTTCAGAAGGCAGAGAAGGGCCAAAGGCTGAAGGTGAGGTTGGCATCAGCTCTTTAGTGGGAAGAGATGACATGAGACTCAGAACCATGCCACTGGGATTCAGCATGATCCCAGCTAACTTCTTCAGTCTGATTCCTACCAAGAAGCTTAGAATGGACAAAATAACAGAGGAAACACACTCTGGGATACACTCCTGTTGCCACTACTGGTGTAAGTATTCCAGGGAAAGGCAAATGCAAATGACAACAGAAATCGCTTTAACTTCCCTGATTTACCCAGCTTTAGACCAGCTCAAATAGTCACCTGAGGTGCAGGTTCTGCATCTCAGAGAAAAACAATGGGACAAAACTCCACTGACCTCACAGGAGTGCTGCTCACAGCAGTAAAAACATAAAGATTGAACAGATCAGCCCCACTCAACCCACCCCTAGATCAGCTGAGAGGAGATCACTGAGTCAGGGCAATTTGGACTTCAGTGAAGGTATGTGCTGGGAGTCACACAGGTGAGAGCATCCATTTGGTTTCCACTTCATGCCATTATCTAGCCTAGCATCAGGCACCCATCCTGAGCCTTGTTCACAGCCTGGCAAACCAATCCCAATATTGTCACTGCAGGAGACAACGGACTTCTGCCAGAGCACCTGTGGTGAGCTCAGCACTGAGCCCCAGGCCATGCTGGGTTGTGAGAGGGCAAGCACCTAAAGCCATCTGAAAATGGCAGACAGCAGCTGCAGATGTCACTAACACATTTGTGCTTTCCAGCTAGCACCACAAACATCCAAACCTGCCATAGTCACAGAGCAGGGTGGAGAGCTCACTGCTGTTCAGTCCACCTGACCCTTCTGGGTCCAGAGGGTGCACACTAAGGACCTGTCCACACACAGTAGCTGCTTCCTGTCCTTCCCAGTTGCACAGAAAAACACATCTGTCATTCTGACACTTTCAGTGCCTAGCTGATCACACTGCTTTCACTGCAAGGCTGTTACACTCCTGGTGACAGACTGCACAGTAAAATCTAGAGACACCTCCAGAAGTGGACATGGATTTATAACTTCAAACTGCATTATAAAAGTGAGTGACACTGTTCTGGGCAGATGTGCCAACAGAAGTCTCCTTCCAGATGCTGCCCAGGGAGGCTGTGGATGCTCCCTCCCTGGAGCTGTTCAAGGCCAGGATGGATGAGGCCTTGAGCAAGCTGGGCTGGTAGGAGGTGTCCCTGCCCATGGCAGGGGAGCTGGAACTGGATGATCTTTAAGGTCGCTTCCCACCCAAACCATTCTGTGACTCTAAGTGGTTTCCAGCAGACACCGCCACGAGACACAGGCTTGACCACTCTCTATGTCCTATCAGCAAGAAGCTGACTTTCCCCAGGCTTCTCCTAGGAACTGCCACATGAAAATATTCCCTGGTTCCAGCCAGCCAGCAAGGTATTGCAGCACAGAAACTAATCTGCTGAGCTAATGAAGCTCAGGTCAGATCTGTGTAAATACTGTGGAAAAGAATTTGCAAACATTTGTTCAAACGGAGGTTTGGCATTAGTTTGGATAGCACCCACGAGTCCCAACGTCTCCTGCAGGCTCTCCTGGAGGACCTGCACAAATCCACTGATGTTTGACAGAATATTCAGACAAAGCCTCATAAAAACACAGGCAAATACATGCTCAGATCTGAGCAGTTACATAAATATTTCTTCTGGTGACTACTGGCACCAAGGACTTCTCATGCTGTTTGTGAACCTGGGCCTCTTCTGCCCAGCAGTCTAGAATGTGCCATGTGCAGAGCTGACTCACAAGCACTGCACTTTGAGAGGTGTTCTTGTAGGAATTATTAGTGCTGCCACTAAGACTCAACCCAGCATCTTTCACCTGATTGCAGAGTCACTAATATAGAATCATAGAATGGTAAGGTTGGAAGGGACCTCAAGGATCATCTAGTTCCAACCCCCTGCCATAGGCAGGGACACCTCCCACTAGTACAGCTCACTCAAGGCCTCATCCAATCTGGCCTTGAACACCTCCAGGGAGGGAGCAGCCACAACCTCCCTGGGCAACCTGTGCCAGTGCCTCACCACCCTCACTGTAAAGAACTTCCTCCTAACATCCAGTCTAAATCTCTCCTCTGCCAGTTTAAACCCATTGCCCCTTGTCCTGTCATTGCAAGACCTTGTAAATAGTCCCTCCCCAGCCTTCCTGTAGGCCCCCTTCAGATACTGGAAGGCTACTATCAGGTCTCCTCGAAGCCTTCTCTTCTATCTTTGGAACCTATTCCTCCTATCATCCAATTCATCTAAAAGCCTCTGAATTCCTCTCTGCAGGAATCTGTATATCCCAAGGCTGTTGCAAACATCTGTCTTCTCAGCACCTGTCAGAAGTATCCTGATGTCATGGCTCCAGCAACACCAACGTTCCTCCAACAAGTAAACTCCCTGCTCCAGAGTGGCTGGAGCAAAATGTTGTCAGTTCAAAGCAGGGCAGCTGCTGCTGCACAGCAGACACCGTGCTGGAACTACCTGGGGCTTCTAGGAGGAGGAGAAAAGTGGAAGTCTGGGATGTCAGCAGTGCACTAATGAGAAGTCAGCAGCAAGAGGTATGGGTGGAGAGTCCAGAGGCCCCACAGATCGCTGAGGTTGGAGATGGGAAGAAGATGCACTGGAGAAGAGTTTCTGCAGGCTGCTGGCAGTTGCCCACCCCAAGTCAAGCTCCTACTTGAATTCCTCAGTTGAGCTCAACAAACCTGATACTCAGCCAAAGTCTTTGACAAGCTGGATCTTGAAAGCCCAAGAAAACAACGCCCTGACATTTGTATTTGCATAAACATTATTTAATCAGTTCTGTGCCATCTCCTTTTTACAGTAGGCTGTGCCCAGGCAATTTCCAAAAATTACTTTAAATGCATTTAATTCTGGTGGGAATGGTTCTGCTGCTGACAGCTGCTGAAGGCAAAGAAGACTGGAGGAGAGGCTGAACAGTGCCAGGCAGCACACAGACCCTCTGCAGCACTGCTGGTGCAGACAAGGCTGGCAGAGACTCTTGCACTCAGAGCCTGAGCAGTGCCAGGCAGCACACAGACCCTCTGCAGCACTGCTGGTGCAGACAAGGTTGGCAGAGACTCTTGCACTCAGAGCCTGAGCAGTGCCAGGCAGCACACAGACCCTCTGCAGCACTGCTGGTGCAGACAAGGTTGGCAGAGACTCTTGCACTCAGAGCCTGAGCAGTGCCAGGCAGCACACAGACCCTCTGCAGCACTGCTGGTGCAGACAAGGCTGGCAGAGACTCCTGCACTCAGATGAAGCTCAGCCTGCAGTCTCATGAGTTCAGCAAGCTGCTGGGATCTATGAACCTATGAATTTTGAGACCAATCATTCATTTCTAAGAAGCTATTCAACAGGCTGTAAAGCACTGCGAGGAGTCCTCATCATCACCTCTGAGCTAGCAAACAAGCCCTGTGCTTTCTCCAGGATTTCTGCTCTTTCCAGAAGGTTCATGCACACCTGACCTACGACACCTTGCTGCTTCCCTTGAAAGAACAGACCTTCCTGGCTGCCTTTGACTCAGTGGTTGGAGTGGGAAAGCTTCCTGAGAGGAACTCAAAGCCTTTGAAGATAATTCCTACTTTGGTCAACAACTGTAATAAGGTAGCTAAAATTACAGTGTGCTCTGAACACTGAACATTAAAGGCCTTGCATTCCTAAACCTAATAAATCAAACATGCTAAGTGCTCAACTTCAGGCTAAATCTAGATCATAGGAGCAGCTTCACCTCCCCAAGTGGCAGGGAGGTTATGCACTCCAAGTAACTCTGCCTCTAAAAGTCAGTGAAGCAGCAGCAGATCTGGGCCAGTCTGTTTGACACTTAGACTCATACACATCTGTTTATCATGAGAGGCTGATTAAGAGTGGCCTCTTTAGAATCACAGAATAGTCCAGGCTGAAAGGCACATCCAAAGGTCATCCAGTCCAACCCTGCTGCAGTCAGCAGGGACATCCTCAACTAGACCATTTTGCCCAGAGCCCCATTGAGCCTCCCTCTCTTTTTCTGACTCCAAGTGCATTGTTTTTATTGGTACAGAGAGGACAACTCCTTCTGAAGCCATGGTTTGAAAAGCAAACCATGTCTCTGTTCTCATATACAGCATAAGAGGAGGTTTTTTTCTGGATTTCATAGAATCCTAGAACGGTTGAGGTTGGAAGTGATCTCAGAGATCATCTGCTTCAATCCCCCTGCTATGGGCAGGGATGCCTCTCAGCTAGCCTTGGTTGCCCAAAGCCTCATCCAGTCTGGCCTAGACTCCTCCAGGGAGGGGTTTGAAGGGTGGAAGTATCTCCTGGCTGTAAGCAGTTGAAGCAGCATAAAAGAGGAAGGACCTTATAAGGCATTCAAGCTAAATTTGGTAATGTGTCTGCAAAGATTCTCATCAACTAACAGATAAAGTGAGGCTGTTAAGGCCAGGAAGCTGATGCTCACATTTTCATGGTGTATCCAGTCTGTTCTCATGGGGATGCATGAGCAGCCTGCTCCCACCCACCTGAAACAGTCCTGGGAAAGCCATAATAGCTAGGATGAGTTTCTGGCTTGCTTCTCTGCACTGGTAACAATTCTGCACTTAAAGCCAAGAAGACAGAGTCTTTCTGCCTGGGCAGAGGCAGCCTGGGGTCAGCACCCGTGGTGACTTAGGTCCAAGAGCAACCAGAGAGGTTGGCTGGTTGGTGTTCCTGACAAGACTCAGCAGCACCTGTGACACCTCCACACTTCTAACAGAGAAGGAAGTAAAAAAGAAAATGACACAACTCCTTATGCTGTCCTCTTGAACATCCTGTCCACTTCCCTGCCCCTCAGATCGCCGCTCCAGCAAGGCTGCTCCTGTGCTGCTCGGCTCAGCTTGCTGAAGGAGCCTGGAATCCTCGGCTCAACGGGACTAGAAAGGGCAAAGACAAAGCCTGAGCAGGTATCACAGGGAGTCAGAAGGCACAAGGGTTGCCACTGCCTCTCTCCCGACCTGGCTGCCTTTATCTACCATCCTGTGAAGCCTCCTGAGGTGGTGACTTCGCTCTGCTGAAAGCAGAGGCTCAAAACAAAGGAATGGGGAATGGAAATTTACTTCCATTTAGCTTCGACTGTTTTTTATGTGGAAAATGCACCCCACCCTCCCTATCTGAGAATCAGCAGGAGTGTAACTCCCAGGGCTGTTGCTTAAGGGGAGATCTCCACTGTCAAGTTGATTTGTGATGCCTTTGAGTTGACAAACTCCCTTGGGCAAGGGAGGAGGTGGGTTTGCAAAGGAAGGAAGGAAGGAAGGAAGGAGATTAAACCTCCATCAAAATGTGTGGTTACCTATGGTAAGGAAGGGGGGGGGAGGGAGGAAAGGCAAAAAGCAAAGGAGAAAATGGCATTACCAAATAGGAAAAAGGTGAAAGGACCTGAAGAGAAGTTTTAGGCAGAGCAGAGCAGAGTCAGGAAGCATCAGACATCTTGATTTCAAACAGCAGTGTGCAAGCAAGGCAGAAAGGCCAGGGTGTCCTCCTTGTCAGATGTGCTGGGAATGTGCAACTCCATTTGAAGCTGCTGGAAACCTTTGAGTGTTTGGTACCCCTGAAAATAAGATTCCAAGTGATCCTGATGCTGTCCCCAGAGAAAACGAACAGCCTGTTTGTGTGGGAGGCACACAGAGTAGATGTGCAGTCACCACTGAGGTAACTCTCCATCACCCTTTCTGGTTGAGAGGGCATCTAAGAACAACACCTTGACTGACACTAAAATAGCCAGGAAAAGAAAAACCAAACCCAGTCTTTTCTCCTGTTGTGCCTGCAGAAAAGCACATGAGCATGAGCTCAGAGGAGACAATATCTAGCACCTCCTTCCTGGCCACACATCTGAGTATCCCTAAACTTGGGTTACCAGCCTTGCTCTGGGATTGAAACAAGCAAAAAGTCAGAGCTGAGTCTTTCCATCAGGTGCTTAAAATGCAAAGTTCCACACAGCTCTGTTCCTCCTCTCCTCATTCATTCATCTGTCACCACCTTTGAAGATAGAATGGATGAATAAAGACTCAGGAAAGGGTTGTGAAGCTGCTGGGCTCCTTTTTCTCTTGGTCCTGTGCCCCAGTGGAAGCAGTTTACTGCTGCATGTACTTCTGTGGCTGTAACCTTCACTTCTCTGGGCACATTTCTGCAGCCACAGCAATGAAATGTAGCTGAGCCTCCTCTGGTCCCTGGGTGAGTGGCACTTCCACTCAGCTCACCAGCAGGACACGTGCAGGGTACAGCACAGACAGATTGGAGCAGCTTGACAAGGATATGTGATGGAGAGCTGTGAACCATGAGGCCAAACAAAAACATACCTATAGCATAGATGGGGAAAAGCTGTGAGCCTTATGGATCACACCTTCTCTGGAGGCAGCTGCCAAGGGATTTCACACCTAAGGTATTACCAAAGACCAATGCATCTCTAGAAAGAAAGAGGTCTCCCTTATGCAATCAAGGCAATAAATTTAAGTGCCAATTCCAACTCTGCATGTTCCAGTAACTCTGTTGCTCCTCCTAACTTCATAAGCTGGGAGAGAGGTTTAAAACCTACAGCTTCTATTCTGATCCTGTCCTAAGGATGTGTCCAAATGTGAATATAGGGAGTCTGGATTACAGGTACCTCTGGGATGTTATGATGTGCTTAGTGGAAAGCGGCAAGGAAAGGGACAGAAATTGTCTGCGGTGATTATGCTTGGATCATCCTTTTCTGGAACTGGCTTAGTGTTTTCCTCTTCCAAGAAGCAAACATTTCACATTAAACCAATCTGTTTTGACACAGAGAGGGTAGGGGATGTTGTCTTCTGATTTTCTAGGGCAGCAGGCAAGAGTAAAGCTTAGCCCAGCACTACAGCAGTTGGTGGACTTGCAGGTAGAATTCACTGTGCAGCACATGTGCCTGCAGGTCAGGGCTCTGTAGGCTTCAGGTTGCCCCAGGGAAGGTTTAGAGTGGATGTCTGAAGAAACTTCTTCAGTGAAAGGGTTCTCAAACACTGGAGCAGGCTCCCCAAGGAGGTGGCTGAATCCCCATCCCTGGAGGTGTTTCAAAGCTTCAGAGATGTAGTGCTGAGGCCTATGGCTTAGCAACAGCTTTGGTAAGAGTTAGAGAACGGTTGGACTGGATGAGCTTAAAGGGCTTTGCCAACCAAAATTATTTTATGATTCTATAACTGACCTGGGGAGAAAATGTAAATAACAGAGGAAGATCATGTGCAATCTCAAGGTGCTTATTTTGGGCTTATTTCCATTATATTTCTATTATTTCAAATTGGAAAACACAAACTGTGCTACCCAACCATGATTATTGCCACAACAATTAATAGCTTTTAGTTCTTACCACATCCTACATGAACTAATTCTCCTATGATGAGAGACTGAGGCAGTTGGGGTTGTGCGGTCTGGAGAGGAGAAGGGGAGAGGAGAAGGCTCCCAGGTGACCTTCTTGTGGCCTTTCAGTATCTGAAGGAGGCTACAAGAAAGCTGGGGAGGGACTTTTTAGGCTGTCAGGGAGTGATAGGACTGGGGGGAATGGAACAGAGCTGGAAATGGGGAGAGTCAGACTGGAGGTTAGGAAGAAGTTGTTGAGCATGAGGGTGGTGAGAGCCTGGCAGGGGTTGCCCAGGGAGGTGGTGGAAGCCTCATGCCTGGAGGTGTTTAAGGCCAGGCTGGATGAGGCTGTGGCCAGCCTGAGCTAGTGTGAGGTGTCCCTGGGCATGGCAGGGGGTTGGAGCTGGATGCTCCTTGTGGTCCCTTCCAACCCTGACTGATTCTAGGATTCCAGGATTCCAATTCAGCTCTAGTCTAATCCAGACCTTGTTGCAAACACATTCTGTGCTAGTCTGAGGCTTCACTACAGCTAATGTGGCTGTGCACTGCTGTCCCTCAGCTCCCCATTGGACCACCCCCATCAGTCATGTCTGCATTGCTCCTCCCTAGAATTCAGCCATACACTGCTAAGAGAACTCTTTGTATTTTTGTTGTCATATCAAGTGCTGGAGTTTGTAGCAACACTCAACCTCTCCAGCAGCTAAGCAGCAGCCACAACAGACATTCCTAAGCTCTCACCCTGCCTGCAGTTTCTTTCCTCAGCAAGTTATTATTAGCAATTAATGTTTTACGTATTCCATATGTTGACATCTTTTGCTATCAACAGCAGATAAACTTCTCCAAGATCTTCCTGACACTTCACAGCTGTGTATTTGGGGTTATCTGCACTGATCTTAAATCCATTTTCTTAGTTACTTCCTCCAGCCTTTCAAACACTTGCTGCTCCCTGACAGCAACAGCACAAGCAAAATGTTGCTTCAGACTGTTTCACCTTACCTCATCCTCATGCTTTCACAACCTCTGATCGTTTGGGGTTTTGTTTTTTCCTCCCAGTGGGATGTAAAGTGAAGCAGAGATGGGCTGTGTAAATCCTACTTCAAGCTCTGCCTTTTCAGCATTAAATAGCAAGCTCATAATTTTAATGCAATCCTAAATTGTTGCACAGCCAAGAGATATCTTAAGGAATAGACATATATTTTCTTTAAAAGTCTGTAAAATAAAATATTTTTTTTCCTGTCCATATTTTCAGACTCCATTAAGCAATTGAGAACAGAAAATCTCTGAAAACAAAATCTCTTTTTCTGGAACTCAAACCAATATTTTCTTCCCATTCCCTCTGTGCGAAGGATAAACATATCAAAGCCAAGACTGAATAAGCCAAAAAAAAAAAAGGGATTTTGTAGATCAACAGAAGAAGGAAGCATCCAAATGCCCAACATGACTCCAAGGAACCATCTCAATCTGTATTTTTGAACCTTTAATATCATGGAGATGAGAATGAGGTCATGGGTTTGGAAAGCTGCTTGGTCTAAGGAAGGAGCTGCACTGAAACATCAGCGTTGGAATGGGCTGCCCAGGGAGGCTGAGTCACCTCCCTGGTGCTTAAAAATTGTCTAGATGCAGTGCTTGGGCATATGGTTTAGGGTGAACCTTGCAGAGTAGAGATATCAGTTGGACTTGGTGACCTTGAGGGGCTTTGCCAACCTGAATGCTTCTGTGATTCTGTGACCACCACAGGTAACTATGACCAGAATTGGTTAGGAGAGGGGGGTAGGAGCTAGATGGTATTTAAGATCCCTTCCAACCTAAACCATTCTATGAGAACTTTGGCCTGACCCCTCCTCAGACTTGATCCTCTGCTGCAGACAAGGATTTCCCTCCTCCACAGGCCCACCAGTTCAGATGCCAGTGACACAAAGCTCTTTGGGGGACACAGAGTTTCAGGGCTGCTCCTCAGCTCTGGCACACACTTTCTATTGATCACTCTTTCAGTGGTGGCTTACAAGAGAAGTCATTAAGAATTGGTACTGGATAACGTCTAACAGCCACAAGAATCAGTGGAGAAATCTTTCTGCTCCAAGTTCCACTGGACACACAAACACACCACTCCCTGCCTCAGCAGCCAACACTTTTCAGTTTAATTGCCCAGTGAATGAAAACTTTTGGAAACCACTTAATGCCTGGATTTGTACTTCATGAAAGGATCAGTGGTAATTACAGGCTGTTTGGGGAAGGGGTTCTCTTTTCATTCTAATTACAAATAATTGACTGTAAAACCTTTCTGAGCATTGCATGCAGAACAAAGATGCTTCCTTTGAAGTTAGTATGTGGGCTATACCTTTCTGCAAAGGGGATGGAGGAAGAAATAAGGCTTGCTTCTGGTACTGACTGATTCTTAATGGCAGCCACTGCAGCACCTGATCAGAGAGCCAGACCTTAGTACTGCGCTAAAATCAAACAGATGGGCTCAGAGTGATCGTAAGGCATTTCCAGGGTGATTCAACAGCAGGTATCAGGCAAAGAAATAAAGAGCAAATGATAAGCACTGACTCAATTCTGACCACTTCACAAAGCATCATTTTCCATACCCTCATTTTCTACCCTGTTTTTAAACGACCTGTCACCCCCACACACTGCTTTTAAGAAGCGATGTGGAAGGAGGCAGTCTATCACTCTGCATTGGAGTTCCCGAGGGACAACACACTTAAGCTGCTCTCTTGGAAGAATGAAGCTTTCTACCATCATTATATTACCTACTTATCCAGGGAGAAGAGTTTTCTGGGTAAGAACTTCACTTGAACACATTTCAAAGGACAGAAGAACTTGAAACAGGCCACTGAAGGCTTGAGATGCATCGATGCCGTTTGGAAACCTTGAGACGAAGTGCAGACACCAGATGGTTTAAAAGTGAGGCTGACTTGGTAATCTCTTTGAATTGCTGTGCAGAGGAAGGCAGGAGGAGCTCTGGAGGCTGCACACAGAAGTAAATTATGTGTTTATTCAGAAGAGAAAGAGGCCAGCTAAGCAAAGAACATACCAAAAGGAACACCATTGCCTACGCTGCCTTGGGAAGAAAAAAGTCAAGCGGTTGTGTGCCAGGAGAGGGTTTCTTTGTCTTTATTTTCTACCAGTAAAGCACAAAGCTATTTAAAGGCATTTGATCATTCTATTCAGTACAATAGCAAAACTATTCAAGTTGACTAGAAAGATTTGGGCCTAGGCTTGCAAATCTTCGTTATTTCCTCCATGGCCCTGAGGGTGTGATTCATCTGGCTCCATGTCTGGATCCAAACTAGTCACCTTAGGCTCCCTTGAGAGGTAAGAGAGAGAAATCAGCACTTGCAAGGTGTGATTCATTGCATCCTAAGGCTGGCATCTGAAACTGGCCCACCAAGGCCCCTTTGGAAACCTCTCTTTGTATCTCAGAGCCTGGGCTGCCCAGCACTGCCTGCTCACTACAGAGCCCTTGGTGGAGGGTTCTAACTTCAGACATTTCAAGGGGTGAGACTTTTTCCTGCCTTCATGTCTGTTTTTAGACAAAAAGATGTCTATGTGCCTGTGGTAAGCACAGACAGCCTAAAACCCACCCCCAAACTTGCTAATTTCCTTCTGAAAAAGGCAATCAGGCTTCTTTTGTCTCCCCTGTTTGATTGCACTCCTTGAAATCCCTGGAAAATCAAGTTCTAGCCCAGCTATTGAATAAAATGTCTTTCCTGTTCCTGGTTGCTTCTGCTTCAGTAGCAAATCATCACCCTTCCACTTTACCAATAATAAAAGAAGTTGAGGTTTTCTGGATCTGATTCCCCACTACATCCTAGATTAATGTTTCCTAGATTAAGTTTGACAGAACTAATATTAGTTTGATTGTTCCTGGAATATCTCATCTGTAAAATAAGGGGAGAAATCAATTCAGCAGAATAGCTGGGGGAAGAGAGCAGGAGTGGGGGAAAAAAAAAAAAAAAAAGAAAAAGGTAGGTTTTGCCCCAGGGAGGGAAACAAGAAAAGATACAAATATGAGGTTGTCCTGACACTGTGCTGCTGCCTGTAGGAACAGCGGTTTCAAGAAGCCTGGCAGCTCTGATAAAGGGAAAAAAAACCAACAAAAAGGAAAAGGAGGGAAAAAAATAGAGCAGGAAGAAAAGGAGGCCAGCAAGAAATAATAATAATGAGAAAAATGTCACAGTAAATGTTGAGAGCAGCCTCAGCAGCTGCCTACACCTGGAGGGGGAATGAATGCAGACGGCGGCCAGGGCGGCGTGCTGCGTCTTGTGAGCATTCCTGCGGCCAAGGCAAGTCCCTGCAGCCCCCAGAACATTCCAGTGCCTGCCCTCCTGCTTCCAGCTCTGCTGCTTCTCACAAAGACATCAAATGCACAGATGCTGCTAACATGGCCCCAGCCCTGCACTCTGCACTCCTGAAATAGTACTGCAGCATCTTCTGGTTTGCAGAGGAGGAGGAAGGTGCAGAGATGCAAGCCAGAGCGCTTGAGGGACAGCAAGCTGGGACAGTGTCCTGGCCCCTGAGTAACCTCAGCTTCCATCAGTGCTCACATTGATTTTGGATATTCATTTGCAGCAGAAAGAATGATGTGCACGTGGAGTGGGTTGCTAAGTTTTGCCTCTGCACATGGGCGAAGAGGCAGCGGTTGTAAAGCACCGCAGAACGCGAGCATTAAAAGCTAAGCTGAGCCCTTCCTGCCTTGCCTGTGCCTTATGGCCCTCTCTGCTGGGAGAAACTCTGCTCCATTTTCAACCAGCTACTGCCCTAGATGTGGACTGCACCTCAAAAAAAACGTTAATAAGCACTTCATTATCCTGATGCTTCCTGCTCCGTGTCTGTCCCTGGGAATAGAGCAGGCTCACTCCCCAGCAGATGATCTACACTGCAAGGGCTCTAAGCACACACAAGCAAATCCGATTAATCTCAGCACTCCACCAGCTCCAGTTCGATGGGAGCAGAGCATCAGCCTGGAGAGCTGTCCCCGGCAGCTGGGGACAACAGCCCCCGGAGGGCTGTCCCCTTGCACTGCTGCAGTCTGGGAATTTCTGAGCACAGCTTCCAGGGACCAGCTCAGTGCAAAGTTAACTGGGTGAATTTGTCTTCACCTGTCTGTCAGGATCCTCAGCTTGTACTGTTAACAGAGAAATAAAATCTAAAAAGCTGGAAAGTAGGAGGGGAACAGAAAGCAAAGGGATAAAGGCTCGGTGCAACAGATCTGCCTTTCTGCTCCCCCCTGCACTGCTCACACACTGCCTGCTGTGCTGACAAGAGGTGTACTGGAGCTAGACTGTTTTTTTCCCTTTTGCCTCCTGTTGTCTTCACAGAATTGTAGAACCTGCTGCCAGATGCTCATTCATGCCAGAGCAGAATGAGTAATAGTTTCTTCATTCCTAAATGAGCCCCTCTGATTCATGGTATGTGCAAGTCATTTTCTCCTGACACCAAGGGAATCAGTTCCTCATGGGCCCCCAGTAGAAGGAGGAACACACCAGCAAAAGGCTGATTTGGAACAGGGGTGGGTAACTAATGCTGGGTTGTGTGTTTGTTCTTTGCCTGCAGTTCTTCCTCTCTAAGCAAAGCCCATCAGCATTTCCATGGATATTACATCCATTATCAAAATGAGCAGGAGGTAAATCTTGCTCACCATCTCCCTGCTAATTCTGCCCTGGCTGTGCTTCTCTCATCTTCATCAGATTGCATCCTCTGCAGAGCTGCAACAGCAGCAGTTGTGAAGTCGTGGCCAGGGAAGCCTGAGGTTGTGTGCATTGCTTTATGCCTTTTTTCCAAAGCAAACATGCAAGGGGGGAACTCCTCAATGTCTGCTCTTTCTTCTGTTGCTTCAGAACTAAGAGACTTGTAAATCACTGCTGAATGGGATGCTCTCTGCTTTCCTGCCTCTATTATGTATTATGGGGAAATTAATAAGTAATGGGATTTGCAAGATGAAAAGCAAGGAAACCCATAGGGTAGGTGATGGAGAGGCATAATTTTAAAAGTCAATGAAAGGTTCTGTTAAATCACAGTGAAATTATGCTGATGTTCACCAAAGTCCTGTGGTAAAATGCTTCCTTTCATAAAATATTGAGGCTCTTTTCTGCAGTGACAAACGATGCTGCCCACAGTCCTGGAGGAGCTGGAGATGAGCCCTTTCCTGCCCCAGGTGAGCCAGACAACAGGGTGCACCCCCAGAGCACCATGCCCCATAGCTCCTTTTCACAGAGCCACAGAATGCATCAAGTTGGAAGGGACCCTCGCAGGTCATCTTGCCCACCCCCCCTGAAGTCAGCAGGGACATTCTGTGTGCACTGATGTTCAGAGAAAGTGCAGCATGGGCTCAGACTTTCCAGGATATGTCCTCTCCCTCCTCACCTCTTGCTCCTGACAAATGAGGTCATAACATTAATTCAAATACTCTCATACCTTGCCTTTAGGCTCTCCTAAAGCCAGGCCTTTTCCACTCCCTTAGGTCCTGCCCTTGCTCTGCATTTTCAAGGGAAAGGGAAGCTCTTGGAGCTACCTTCCACATCCTCTGCAGAGGTCTGCAGGGTGGTCCAGCTCTCCACCCAGTCTACAGTAACAAGAGATCTCATTTTAGTGCATGCAGCACAGCCTTGCTCTGGCAGGGAGCTTGTCAGCACAGGTGAAATGTAAATAGCCCTGCAGGCAAAGCTCCTCCAGCCCTTCCAGTCACTGCTGATGCAGTGGCCTCCCAGTTTGGCATCACCTCTGGACAGAGGCTGCCTGATGTGGGTGCAGTGCTGGGGCAGAAATCAGCACAGAGGGCATTTTACCTTTCACCATCTCGCTGCTCTGCACAGCATGAGAGAAACCCTCTGGATCTCACACATTGTGCCTCAACCTCAACAGGGTTGAATGTCAGCTTTTGAACTGGTGAAAATGGGGAGCAGTTCCTGGCCCCACTGACAAACAGAAGGACAAAAGTCCATCAGGTGAGCAAGTGTTTATAAACCACAAATGCCTCTTCATAGCACCTAAAGATTCTGGATCCTGTTGGGTTAAAGGTTGGATTTGATGACCTGGAAGATCTCTTCCAACCAAATCAATTCTGTGATTTTCTTCCCATTTACAGCAGAGTCCCCAGATGCACAGCTCAGGTTGAAATGACTGAACATTAGGGGTTGGAAATGACCTCAAAGATCCCAACCCCACTCCCAGAGCAGCACCACTCAGGGCAGGTCACACAGGAATGCACCCAGGTGGGGTCTGAATGTCTCCAAAGAAGGAGACTCCACAGCCTCTCTGGGCAGCCTGCTCCAGGGTTCTGTCACACTCACAGAGAAAAAGTTTTTCCTTCTGTTCCCCTGGAACCTCTCTTGCTCCCACTGCCTCTTGTCCTACCTTTGGCCACCCCTGGGCAGAGCCTGGCTGTGCCCTCCTGACCTGCCCTGCACATCTTTAGCACAGCACTGAGGGCAGCTCTCTGGCTCCTCTGCTTCAAGTTCCCAGCCCCAGCTCCCTCAGCCTGTTCTCACAGCTCTGTGGCTCTGCCTGGCCTTTCTTAAGCAGGTCCCTGAGGTCCTTCTTGAACTGAGGGGCCCAGAACTGGAAACAGTATTCCAGACGTGGCATCCTCCATGACTTTGCCCCGTTGATGCTGAAAGTGATTTGGCACTGGCATGAGCAAGGACAGCCTCAAACCCTCTCTTCCAGGCAACCTCATGATATCTGCTATCTGCTAAATGAAGCCTTGGAGAAAATGGCTCAGCAGAGAAACTCTTCTTTAGATCACATCATTGTAATGTCTTTTTTCTTTTTTTTTTTCTTTTTTTTTTTTCCCCTCTCCTGTTAAAGCTTGTAAAAAGTAATCTCTGTCTTGTGAAGAATTGTTTTGCATCTGGGGACCTTAGGGAATTGGATGGGGCTAAGTAATTATCAGGAAACTTGCCTGAGTTGAATGGAAATGGACTAAATGGGCAGCAAGTTATGCAGTGCATTAAGATAAGGAAACTAAAAGTGGGGAAAGTACTAGAAAAGATAGTCTAACCTTTCTGTGGACTTTAGCCCATTTGCAATTGATTTGAATATATATTTTAAAGGCTGTTTAAAACTCTCTGCTCAGAAGTGCCAAAATACCTTTGTACATCAACACTGCCTTTGACCCAAAGGGGAAGAAACCTGCCTCAGCTCAGATCTTTTCAAATATTTATAGACATATTTTCCACTTTGACCTTCATTTGAATTTCACATCTATTTCTAACAAAATTCCAACATCTCCATTGTTGGCCAAATCTCCTGAAACACTCACAGGAACGGGAAGGAGGGAAGGAAGGAATCTTGAGACAAGAGTTAAGACCTGGAAGGAAACTTTGCCTTCATGTGAGGGGATGAGCTGAAGCAAAGTAATTCTGGAATCACAGAATCGCAGAACTGTCAGGGCTGGAAGGACTTCAAAGATAACCCAGTTCCAACCACCTTGGGCAGGGACACCTCACACCAGACCAGGCTGCTCACAGCCCCATCCAGCCCAGCCTTAGAGACCTCCAGGGATGGAGCTTCCACCACCTCCCTGGGAAACCTGTTGCAGTCTCTCACCACCTTCATGGTGAAGAACTCCTTCCTAACATCCAACCTAAATCTAGTTTTGCTCCATTGCCCCCCAGTCCTATCACTACCTGACATCCTGCAGGGATGGCCTGTTCCAATGCCCGAGAACCTCTTCTGTGAAGAAATTGCTCCTAATATCCAGCCTGAACCTTCCTCTGCTCCTGTCACTTGTTACATGTGAGAAGAGACTGAGCCCCTCCTCTAAGGTTATAGTAGAGGGGGATGATGTATTCCCTCTGCCTCCTCTTCTGAAGACTACACGACCCCAGAAAACTCCTGCAGCCTCCTCCAGATTCTTCTCACCACTGCCCAACAACTCTGGGGACCTTCAGCCTCCTTCCCTTCAGGCTTCCAAAGATGCAGCTGAAACGAGGTCCATTTACTTGGGGGCACAAGAAAGCTGAGAGGGACTTCAGGTTGAGTTATTTGGAAAGAGAGATGATTTGTTACGGGGCCAAAATGCCAGGGGCAGAGCAGGAAGTGGCATCAGGGATTTTAATTCCTATTAACTGCTGCACTTCCATTGCTTTTTGCATCGAATATTTATGCAGCGACACAGCATCAGGAGCTGCATCTGCCTGTGGGTTCCTCTCAGTGCTGCTGGATTCTCTCCAAGTGGCTCCTCAGGTGCTAAAGGTGAAACTTGAAAACAAAGAGGCTAATTTCCTAAATGAACTGGCAGCGCAGCTGAGATGTCCTCTCGCGCTCCAGCAGCTATCGCACAGGCGAGGCACAACATTCAACCAGAAGCGATGCAGACTGAAAACTATGCAGGGATTTGTGTACTGCTGGAGCAGCAGAACCACTGCAATGGAGCCCAGTGAGGAGGTGGGAAACACCCAGAGCTTCAGCTGGGCTCTGCTGAGATGCCCACTGCCTGTCTGCACACCCTGGGGCTGAGCTGTGCCCTCCAACAGCAGCCTGCTGCTCTGCTGTCACCTCCCTGTGTCACTACAGCCCCTAACATTCCCAAGCCAGAGTCAGACCTTAACAAGGTCCTTGTGAGAACCTTTCACAGCAGCCTGCTGCTCTGCTGTCACCTCCCTGTGTCACTACAGCCCCTAACATTCCCAAGCCAGAGTCAGACCTTACCAAGGTCCTTAAGAGAAAAAGAATTCATAGATTAAAGAGAAATTAAATGAGGTTTGCTGCAATTAACCAGAGCACATCTACCATAACTAGAGTGGAAGCCAGGAATCAGATGCTGCCATTGGTTAAATGCTTTCCTCCAGCCTGTTCCATCACTTGAACAAGCACAATGCATGATCTTACATGTTGTTACTACTGCGCTTATTAAAATCCACACCAATATTAATTTCAGAAGAGGTTGAAAGGGATTAAAGTAGCAGTTCTCTTCCCTCCTAAAAATAACTGCCTCTCCAAAAGAAACCACCCCAACAACAACAACAAAATCAAAATCTCTCTAAGATGCTAAGACAGGATCAAACTTCTGCCTGTTCCTATTTCTGCATCAAGAAGCAGTCTCTCCCACTTGACTTTTACAGTCCTACAGGGAACACATTTGCCTAGGAGCAGCATGACAAGGCAGGTTGCAATTCAGGAGCTTTACTATGGGTTTTTACTGACTGACTCCCCTGTGTCACAGCAGCATTTTCCTCAGCTGCTGCTGCAGTTTCCCACTGTTCTGCTTCAGTGTTCTCTGGGGCAAATCCCAGGAAATTAGAAGCTTAATGTTCCCCTTGTCACCAAGAGAGACATGCCCCAGACCCCTGATGTGAACTTATCAAGCCAGTAGCATCTCAAAACTGTACAAAGACCTTCTTGCTGATGGTCCCAACCTGGGAGGAGAGGCTGACACCCACACAGGCTCTCTGCCATTCAGTGACACCTGGACAGGCTGGTGAGCTGGGCAGAGAGAACCTCATGAAGTTCAACCAGGGCAGGATGGGAAGAACAACCTCTTGCCCCAGTACAGCTTAGGAGTGACCTGCTGGGAAACAGCTCTGTAGAGAAGGACTTGGGAGTGCTGGTGAACAAGTTCCCCAGGAGCCAGCAATGTGCCCTCCTGGCCAAGAAGGAAATGGTCTCCTGGGGTGCATTAAGAAGAGTGTGGAAATTCTCCTGCCCAACTACTCTGCCATAGTGAGGCCACATCTGGAGTACTGAGTCCAGCTTTGGACTCCTCAGTTCAAGAGGGACCGAGTCCAACAGAAGGCCACAATCATGATTAGGGGACTGGAGCATCTCTCTCACAAGGAGAGGCCAAGAGGCCTAGGGCTGTTTATCCTGGACAATAGCAGCCTGAGAGGGATCCTCTCCATGCTGCTGAATAACTCAAGGATGCAGGTCATGAGGATGGGGCTGAGCTCTTCTCACCACTGAGTGGTGGTCAGTGGTAGGACAAGAGACAATCCAGACAACCTGGAAGAATCTCCACCAAGCAGAGCAGGATCAGGCCCTGTGTTTCCATAACTGGTGCATGAAGTGTAACCTTAAAGCCTGATCTTGCTCTAATTGGGAGCCACACACCCAGGATAGCTGTAGGGAACATTCCCGTTTCAAGGGAGAAAAGTGCAGCTGGTTGTAATTTCATTTCCTACCACAGACAACCTCCTGGTCCATCACTGAAGGGGACAGGTCATTTTCCAGCCCTCCTGCAGCACTTGCCAGCAGCCTCTCTGGGGTGATGTTGTACTTGGATGGGCTTCAGAATCCCCTGTATTTAACCCCCAGTGACAGGTATCAACGTGATCAGAGGGGCTCTGTGAGCAACTGAGTTTAAAGGGGGCTTGGAATTAAAACGGTAAGAAAACATGGGCCAGAAGAGAGGATTTTAATGGGGTCAGCCATTCCCTTCTGTGTGTGCACACCTGATGCAGGGGGAGGAGGAGGAGCTGGCTGTTGTTTTAAGCCTCCCTTTTCTTTTGTGCTGTGTCTGGGCAGGACCCAGATGTCTGGAATGCACCTTAAAACAGCCTTATCTCCAGAACAGATCATTACAGGGCAGGTGCTGGAGCCTACTTTATTTTCTCACTTCTTTTTTTTCCTCCTCCCTCTAACTTCCCCCTCCCCCTTTCACCCCAGGGTAGAAATTTCTGAACCTCGACCAGTAAACGTCCATGGCTCACACACCTGGAATCCACTCATCTCCATCACTGCTCCAACACAGAGAAGAAGTAAAAGAGGAGGAGGAGGAAGATAAAACTCATGATAGAAAGACCACAGGCTGCTCCAGACACCCAATGGCCATCAGATTTTCAGCTTGCATAGAAATTTCCAAACTCATCTTGTCTTCCTAGTTCACTGCCCTACTCCACCATAATGACAAATTGCTTCCCCTTCTGAGGCTTCAGTGACACTCCAGAGGTGGTGGCACTCAGCTGGAGAGACAATCTGGCAATGCTCTGTAACCCAGAGCTAAAATGAGCAGTTACTACCCAGTTCTCCCAGCATGTGCTGTTCACCCAGGGTTACAGCTCCTTGGCACCAAGTTCTGCCTCTAGCTCAGTGCAACCAACTCCATGAGGCTTAGGTAGGACAGCACAGCTTTCACCTGGGCAAGGAACATGTGAAAGAACCTTCAGCCAGCTCACAAAGCCCTGGAGAGCCTGACACAATAATCCTTTGATAATATCATCCTGTTTTGGTTCAGAGCTTTGCAATTGCAAGGGTTGTTTTACACACTGGGGGTAAACTCTCTGTTTCTGTGGTGCAGGTAGCCTTCCCCAGACTTCTGTGCTGCAGCACAGTCATCCTCAGTCTTGGCTTTCATGTTTCTGAGCCCAGTGCTCGGGTGTTCCATCTGTTAGTACACAAATCTGTGTCCAGAAGAAGGGAGAAAAGGCTGCTGCAAAGCCTGGACTAGTCTGATTATTAAGAATTTTCAAACCTAAGATCTGGGTGCAGGATGGCATCTGGAGGTGCTGCCTCCAGAGGGATTATCTGTGCCATGTCTTGTTCGAATTCACTGGCACAGAACCACAGAACATTGGCGGTTGGAAGGGACCTCTGGAGCTCACCCAGGCCAACCCCCCTGCTAAAGCACAGCACCCACAGCAGCTTGCCCAGGATCACAATGACATGGGGGGTTTGAAAGCCTCCAGAGCAGGAGACTCCACAACCTCTCTGAGCAGCCTTCTTCAGGGCTTCAGCACCCTCACAGCAAAAAAGTTTCTCCTCAAGCCCAAGTGAAACCTGCTGTGCTCTCCTTTGTACCTGTTGCCCCTTGCCCTGTCACTGAGAAGTGTCCAGACCCATCCTCATGACCCCCACTCTTTAGATATTTATATGCAAGAGAAGATCCATCTCAGTTTCTTCTCCAGGATAAACAGCCCCTGGGCTTTCAGCCTCTCCTCCTCAGAGAGATGCTTCAGTCCTCTAATCCTCCTCGGGTCCCTCCACTGGACTCTCTCCAGGAGTTCCTTGTCCCTTTTGAACTGGGGAGCCCAGAACTGGACCAAATACTCCAGATGTGGCCTCACTAGGACAGAGTAGAGGGGCAGAAGAACCTCCCTTGACCACATCCATGCACCTCAGAATAATGTTGGCCCTCTTGGCCAGGAGGACACTATGAAAGTGTTGCCATGCCCAGCTCCCTGGCACAGCCAACTTTCTGTAGGACTTCATGAGCAGCAGCACATCTGTTGAAGGTGCTGATGGCTATTTGGGGCTATTCTCTGGTTTGCACCTTGACTCTTGCACACCTGGATTTTGAGGCAGCAGAGCACTTTCAAGACAGTGGATAAAACCAGGAAGGCAGGAGCCAACCAGCTCCAGCTCCAGCAGCAGCAGCAGCACCTTCCCTCCAACTCAGCAGCTCCTGGGGTGGCTGTGGGCAGAGAGCCTGGCTTTGTTGTAACTTGTGCAGCTACCAACCAGCATAGAGAAGCCTAAGGATTAGAAGTATGCAAAGTGACTGCAACTGTATCAACTTTGCTCTGCCATCCCTAAAAACATAGCCCACAGTTATGCTTTCTGTGCTGGAAAACCCCAGAAACCACAGCACACAGAAGGAGCAGCAGAGCTGGAGGTTCTGGTTTAATTAAAGGAGGTTTTATCACCTACAGAGTCCTCTGGGCTGGAGGAACAAGGGCAGCTCTGAGCTCACTTTTGGAAGGGTCCAAGCAACTCCTGACCCAAAGCCTGGGGGACATTCTCAGCTCCCAGAATGCCATTAACTTTGGTGAAAGCCTGGGGAAAAGCAGCCTGCGAAGGGATCTTCTCAGTGCTCGTGGAAGTCAGGAGGATGAGGCTGGGCTCTTCTTAGTGGTGCCCAGTGGCAGGAGAAGGAGCAATGGGCACAAACTAGAACACAGGAGGCTTCACTTGAAATTAGGTGAAGCTTCTTTGAGTGTGCTGGAGCTCTGGAGCAGGCTGCCCAGAGAGGTTGTGGAATCTCCTCTGGAGAGCTTCCAAACCCACCTGAACATTGTTGTCCTGGGCATGCTGTTCTGGGTGACCTTGTTTGAGCAGGGAGGTTGGCAATGAGGCTGGTGAGAGGCCTTGAGCACAAGTCCTATGAAGAGAGGCTGAGGGAGCTGGGATTGTTTAGCCTGGAGAAGAGGAGGCTCAGGGGAGACCTTCTTGCTGTCTACAACTACCTGAAGGGTGGTTGTAGCCAGGGAGAGGTTAACTTCTTCTTTCAGGCAACCAGCACCAGAACAAGAGGACACAGTCTCAAGCTGTGCCAGGGGAAGTTTAGGCTGGAGATGNATGGTCTCCAGAGGTCTCCATCAACCCCCACCATGCTGGGATTCTGGCATGGTGTGGACCTGACCCATGTCTCCCTGAGCCTGTGCCTCTCTGCTTCCCTCCATTATACACCCAAGAACAAAATCCATTCCTCACCTGTAACTGCGCAACAGCTACGCGTCCATTTACACTGACATTAACCTCAATCCAGTGGTGCTAACCAAACCCTCTTTGTGCTGCTTGTGCAGAGTCTTCGGGGCTTGGGTTTTCCTTTTTTTTTTTTCCCCTGAGCTTTATTGCTGGAGCTGAAATGCAAGAAGAGAAATTCAAATCAAGGAGCCGCAATAATGCTGGCGCCTGCTGTTCATCAGCGCGTCCCCGTTAAACAGCAGAGCCCTTTATTAAAGAGGACAGGTCTTATTAAAGAGATATGGAACAAAAGTGATTCTTAATTTTATTGGGGAGACAGAGCCATTGCCAGAGACAGCCTGTGGCTACGTGTGATGATCCAGGCAAGAGGGAGGGCAGTGAGGCACTAACACAAATATGAAGCTAATAACTTTTTTACTCTTAGGGAAAGTGCAGCTCAATTTCTGCTGCTCCAGGCATGTGCAGCTTGAGTGGAAATTTAGAGAAATTACATCCACCTGCTTCCATTTCTTACATCCAGGGCCAGATCTTCAGCCAACGTAAATCAGTTTATCTCCATGCAGCCAGGCAGATTTATGCCAGCTGAAGATGTAGCCCCTGGTCTGGCACTTCAGAATAAGAAGCTTTAAAATACAAATGAGCGTGAACCCCTTAAAACATTCTGCACTCAGAGAGCTTGGGAGGCAAAACAGAGCTCCCAGACTACCTCCTACCATCCCACAAACTGCTGTCTGTGGGGTAATGGATGAGGTGATTCATCAGGATTTTTAAAGATCTCCTTTACAGCTGCCAGCACTAGAAGCTTATTTTAGGAAACAAGTGAAAATGTAACCAAGAGGTGAAAGAGGATCTTGCAAAAAAATTGCAAGTTCCTAAAAGAGACCTGAGGGAAATGAGCCAATTGCATCCTGCATCAAGAGAAATGTGACCAGTAGGTCGAGGGAGGTGATTATCTTCTACTCCACTCTGGTGGATCCCCACCTGGAGTGCTGCATTCAGTTCTGGAGCCCTTATAACAAGAAAGATCTGGAGGTACTGGAATATGTCCAGAGAAGGAACATGAGGATGATCAGAGCATTGGAGCACCTCTCCTGTAGAGACAGGCTGAGAGTTTGGGCTGTTCAGCCTGGAGAGGAGAAAGGTCCCTGCTGACCTTATTGTGGCCTTCCAGTATCTTAATGAGGCTACAAGAAAGTTGGGTAGTGAGTTCTTAGGCTGTCAGGTAATGATAGGATTGGGGGCAATGGAGCAAAACTAGAAGTGGGTAGATTCAGATTGGATGTTAGGAAGAAGTTGTTCAGCATGAGGGTGGTGAGGAACAGGAACAGGCTCCCCAGGGAGGTGGTGGAAGCCTCATCCCCAGACCCCCCCTGGCCCATGACAAGGGGGGTTGGAGTTAAATGATCCTTGGGGTCCCTTTCAGCCCTGACAATTCTATGATTTTAAGTGGGAGGTGTCCCTGCCAGTGCCAAAGGGGTTGGAACTAGATTATCTCTGAGGTCCCTTCCAACCTAAGCCATTCTGCAACTCTGATCTCAGGGTTGCTAACATCCCACACACAGCCTGTTGCAGAGCTGCTCAGTGAGTGCCTCCACAGAGCACAACAGCTCTCTAGGTCCTGATAGGCAGCCACAGCACTACATAAAGGATGAAAAACTGTAAATGACAAATGTGGATCCAGCAGGTCCAGGCTTTTTTAGCTCTGAGCAGCTTCCCAGAGCCATGCCTTTGTGAGGCTTTGCAAGTACAGACAAAGAGCAGCTTGCATGTGATTGAAAAACTGAATATACCTGTAAGACAGTGACTGATGTCAGACTCCCCTGGCTACATGGTGCCTCTGCTACAGTAATTCCAGAGCAATCCACTGATGGAGCAAGTTGCTTCATGTTTGCTGCCTAGATTTACAGAAAAAAAAAGAAATAATTAACACAAAGTGGATGAGAATTGAACTGGGGTATTGAGAGCTGCTGGATGCCTGTTGAAGGGCAGCTGCTGCAAGTTGGGGACCTGCAGCACTTGTGCTTAGATTTGTTTGGAAAGGTGAAGGCTTGTAAAAATGGTGGCAAATGCTCTAAATCTGTAATGCAGTCAAGGACCAGCCAAGGACTCCATGATGTCACCTTCAAACTCCTGACCTGTCTCGGGGGTGGGTGACAGACTGCCTGGTGCCAGCCCACTGGTATGGTAGTAAGGAGGGGGTTTATCTGAGCCTGGGAAGGCAGACAAGCAGACACCTCCTGCTGCAAGAACATCACTCGTTCAGGTCAGATGAGAGGAGCAGCAGCAGAGCCCTTGCTCCACCCAGGAGCTCCTGGGTGATACAGCATGATCCAGGCAGGATGCACAGCCAGGTCCTGCTGCAAACTCGCTCCTCAAACAGCTCTAAACCCTTGCCAAGAGCCTGACAGCCACAAGCAGGGACCACATCCCATCCTGAGCCTGCTTTGTCTCTCCAGTGCCAGCCAAAGAAGTCGCTTGACTTACTCCCAGCTATGGCCAGATTCAGCCATGGAAAGCCTCGGGCAGAGGCAGAGTATGGAAACAGCTGCAGAGTTTCAGCTTAACTTTCTGTTTCCTTGTTCTGCTGGAGATCTGCGATAACTCTTGCCAAATGCATTCAGATAAAGGAGTTTAAACAGGGCAGAGTGGTGTCAGACAAACCTCTGCAGCACCACCAGCCCCGGCACACACAGACGACTACTTGTGCTCATCCTGTCACAAGAGCCTCTTGCACTCGCGTCACGCAGGCTGTCTTTGAACACTGTTGTTCTGGGGGGCCCTCAGAACACCCTCAAAAGCAGGCTGTGCCCAGAACAGCGAGTGGTCTGGGGCACAATGCCTGGCATGGCTGGGCAGAGTGTCTCCATTTCACCAGGATACATCTGAGCACAACAGGGAGCACGGCTGGAAGTGAGCAGCAGCAAACCTTGCTCTTCGGTCCCAGACTGTTCTCTCTTAAAGACCAGAGCTGTGTGGGCAGCATTAGGCAGGGAGAGGAGACAGAGCACATAAGACTTTAAATTTGTGGCAGAGTCTCTCCTATCAGTCTTGGCTACACAGCCCTCGTGAGAAAAAGCACAACTTACACAGAGGGAACATGGTTTGGGCAGGGATTTCTCTCGCTAGCTCTTAAGCTCAGCCCTTGGCTGCTCTGGCTCAGTTTGGCAGGGGCAAAGGAGGAGTTCTGCATTTTTTCTGATGAGATGGAGGGGAGAGTGTCTCCTACTTTGTCTGGAAACACCTATAATGTCTGAAAAATTACCTTCTGTCCAAGATAAATCACTTAGATCTTTACAACACTTCTTGTGGAGACTTTTTCATAGTTCATGAAATGAAGTCATTAAAAAAAAAAAAAAAAAGCCTTTCTAGCTGTGAAACAGCTTTTTCAGTCTGGGCTGAACTAAACAGTCCCTAAAGTAGCATCTATATTTATATTTAACATTGGTTTCTTACACATCCAAGATTGCTCTCTCAGAATATGAAAACACAAAGAGAGTAAAGCAAGGGCAAGCTACCACCTCACTCCATCACGAACACAACAATGACATACTGGGACTGTACAGCAAGCCCCCAGGTATCAGGGCTGCAAACAGGCAGAATGTAAAACATGGCCTCCTGGGGCAGGGATTTTGCTGAGAGTTAGAAAGCTTCAATTTTTAAAAAGGCAAAGGGATCCAAATCAAACCTGAGTTGCTTTGTCTCATTGTAATTGTCATCATCAAGCATCCAGAGCCGAGCTGTCAGCTCAGCCAGGCGAGCATGGGAACGCACACTGCTGCAGTAAATAATGCACGAGGAGGATATTGAACACAGCACCCTCTCTATGGCTTCTGCTGGGGTGGTGCTGGAAGGCAATAACAGCTCATCATTTGCAAGTACCTTCCAGTTTGTCATTTTTTTTTTCCCAAGGTGTGGTCAAAGTCACTGAGGCAGACATTGTTCGTCCAGTGAATGCAGCCTGAAGCTACACATCCCACACTGGGAGAGGCACAAGCCACAGGGAAGAGCTAAAACAGGAGCCATGAGCCTGCAGATGAGCAGCCAGCACAGAGAATCATCAACCTGCTGTGGCTGGAAGGGACCTCTGAGATCACCAAAGCCAAATGCTTGCCTAGAGCTCACAATCCCACTGCTACTGCTAAGCTACCACCACTAAACCATGTCCCTCAGCACCACATCCACATACCTCCAGGGATGGTGACTCCACCATCTCCCTGGTAGAGTCAGCTTAAACCACATGCTTCAGACCTTGCCAGCAGAGCTCCTTTACTGTCCCAGCTACCCCAGTCTGAAACAAGTGAAGCCTGGGCAGAGCATGTGTTGAGGATGGCTGAGTTCTGTTCAGTGGTGACAGGTAACAGAACAAGACAGGTAACTGGAACCCAGGAGGTCTCACCTGAATTTAAGGATAATTTTCTTTGGTGTGAGGGTGATGGAACCCTGGAGCAGGCTGCCCAGAGAGACTGTGGAGTCTCCTCCTTTGGAGACTTTCAAACCCCACCTGGGCACGTTCCTGTGCAACCTGATCTAGGAGAACCTGCTTTAGCAGGGGAATTGGACTGGATGATCTCCAGAGGCCCCTTCCAACCCCCACCCCACTGGGATTCTGGGTGCAGGTTTGCTGCTACACTGATGCCGTTTCTAACACATTTTTGTCAGCCCAAAGCTCCAATGGAGCGAGTCAGGCTTGCAACTCAGGACCCCTGGGAATGTGTCTAAGGACCTGCCCTGCTCAAAACACCACACTTGTAACCAAGATGATTAAATTAGCATTATTAGTGTTGGCTATGCCTCAGCCCCTGTGACTTCCAGCAAAGCTGAGGCATATACTTTAAATACTTCTTGGAAGCCTTTCATCTCCTGCTCCACTGAAGCCACACATACAGGAATACTGCTCTGTTTCCCCCAATCTACATGAAGATCAGAACAGCAGCTATTATGCAGAGTGATTAAAATTATCCATCTCTTATTTTAATGCACAACTCTGAACAGAAGCTGCAATCGTTCCCACACCAGGAAGGTTCAGGAGGGAGCTGCAGGACCCCCTGTGTCAGCCCCTCCTGAGCTGTGCTGCCTTGACCCTGCACTGCAGCCTCTGACTGTGCTTCACTGCCATTTCAGGTGGGGTATGGGACAGGGTTTGCACAAGGCCTCCCTCTGACTAGAGTTTCAAAGATCCCCCCAAAGAAGGCGATTTTGCCCTTGGAGATGTTGCTCACAGACACAGAAATGGCAACTGTTGGGGTTCCCTTCAACATAGCCAGCCTCCAAATGCAGGCTCCCACATTCCCAAATCCTGCCAGCACTCGACCTGGTTAGAAGAATGAAGCTTCAAACTAAACATCATTTACTTAAACACCATACAAAAGAATCTTGGTGCTGCCTTAACACATCCAAATACCAGCAGAGTCCATGCACATGAGAAGGTTACCCATAGCGGTACCTGGACTGCCCCAGCTCTGCAGAAGCCATCAGATGTAGCACATCACTGATCTGAGCATGGCTGCTCCCAGATGCTCAGTCACTTTCTTTGGATGGGAACAGGCACCTGCAGCCCCACAAGGCTCGGCACACCCTGGGCTGCAGCAAAAGAAGCGTGGCCAGCAGATGGAGATTCTGCCACTCTGCTCTGCTGAGACCTCACCTGGAGTGCTGTGTCCAGCTCTGGGGCCCATAACGTGACAGAGACAATGGACCTGCTGGATTGCGTCAAGAGGAAGCCACAAAGATGATCAGAGGGCTGGAGCACCTTCCCCGTAGGGACAGACTGAAAGAATTGGGGTTGTTCAGCCTGGAGAAGAGACAGCTCTGGGGACACCTTGTAACTACATTCCAATATCTGAAAGAGACCCACAGGAAGGCTGGGGAAGGACTGTTCACAAGGGACAAGGGTTTGAAACTGGAAAGACTCAGGTCAGATATCAGGAGGAAGTTCTGCACAATGAGGATGGTGAAATACTGGAATAGGTTGCTGTGCTGGTTTGAGGCTAATTGGAATATTTTAATAGAGAAAAATTACACTATAGGCTGTGAAAGGAAAACATCATGATGTCTACTTCACTCATAAGCTTGCTGAAAAAAATTGTTTGGGAACAATAACCAAAATATATAGATAAGTTAGTCTCTGTCGCTTGCTGGGAGAGCTGCTGGGGCGGTCTAGCAGCTTCTGGCTCTGGCTCCTCTGCCGATTAATCCTCACTAACCACTTTTTCTTCTAACCCGCCTGGCCGATCCTCCTAATTTACCTTGCACGTAAGGCAAACCTTGGGGTAAGGTAGAGGGGTGGGGAGAAGGTGGAAGGGTGGTTGGGAGCCCCTCCTGGGGTCTCTGATTTCTGGGAGGGGAGTTGTGTTTCTGTATTACCTTTAACTTGTATATGTCTGTAACTATTGCTGTCTATAGTGTACATCTCTGCTAGTACCTTGTGCTGAGCTGTAAACAGAGCTTCAGTCCTTCACTTCCAGCCGACTGAGTTCTAGTCTGGGTCATTTTACAAGGTGTGGGGGGGCGGGAAACTCCCCAACCTTCACAGTTGCCCAGGGATATGGTTGAGGACCTGTCCCTGGAGACATTCAAGATCAGACTTCTGTGGCCCCGACAGCCTGATCTAGCTGGAGGTGTCCCTGCTGACTGCGGGGGGGTTGGATGAGATGTCCTTTGAGAGTTCCTTCCAAACCGATGCAGTTTGTGAAGCTGTGAATTCCGGGGCTGGGGAAGCTGGGAGGCAGGGCTGGCTGACAGAGGCACTGCTAGCCTAGAGAGCATGGCACAACAAGTCGAGACAGTGCCCAGCTGAAGAAGGCTGAAGAGAGCAGCGTTCCCAAAGGCGTGTCCTTGGCCCCGGCTGGAATTGCTGCTCAGATAAACCAGCGTGTACCTTCATGTCGGGGAAAGGGAAGGGCTCAGGTTACTCACGAACTGCTCTCGGAGCTGCAGACAAAAGGCCAGGAACGAGTTGACAAAGCCTCGCAGCTCGGCGTGCTGGAACAGCTCCGCGGAGCCAGCTTGCAAAAAGGTCTGTCGCTGACCCACCAGCGAGCAAGCAGGAGGAATGTGTGTACCCCGCGCTGCAAAGCTGGCTGGAAGCGAGCACCCAGGCCACACGGAAACAGCTAAAAGGGGGAGTGAGGTGAACTAGGACCTGTGTTGCTAAGTCTGCCCTCAAGAGCATCACTTCTCCAGGGATATCTCCCAACTGCAGTGTCAAATGCTGTGACACTTTCCCACAAGCAGTTAACAGCTGCAGAAACTTTTAAAGAGCTGTTTGCTACCTCTACTCGGTAAAAGCAGAGAAGAACCCAAAAGAGAAAACACATCTCAGTATTTTCAGCTTCACTCAAGTCACAAACAACAACAACAACTCAGTATCTTTCTTATCACTATCATAAACTGGTTAGAAAAACTACCAGAGGTGGCTAGGAAGCGCCTCCAGACATCAGGGACACTTCATCCAAACCAAACTCACGTTCCTCACCACCACCACATCTTGAAACTCAGCTCTGTCAGCACTTGCAGTTTTATAGGGATGGGGTCAGACCAGTTGCTGGTGGTTTTGCTCTGTGAACATCTACACCTAGGAGCAGCAGTTGTGGCATCCCAGTGGCAGTTCACAAGAGACCTTCAGCTTCCCATTAAAAAAAAAAAAAAAATCAAGATGGCACTAAAAACCCTGCTTTGTCTAGTAATTGTTTTGTGCAAACTGAGGGATAAACATTTTTCAGCAGTGCAGGTGGTTTTTCACTACAGCCTGGCACATCTCTGTGTATGGAGCAGCACAGCAGAGTAGAGCTTGCATTTCCCCTCCTGAGCTTGTGCCCAGAGAGCAAAGCCACAATTAGGGGGCTGAAAGAGGTTTGTGCTCAAATCCATTATTTAGAAACTGGCACAGAAAGGGCACAGCTCTGGCTGCATCGTGCTCTGCCTCACTCTTGAAAAGGAACATGCTGGCACATGCTAAAGGTAACCAAAGTGTCACTGCAGAAAGCAAATCCTAGCCTGGGTGGAATCTCAGATAGATTAAATGCAAGACCAAGGAGCAAACTCTATCTGCAAACAACGTCAGATCTGCCAGCAGCGTTCTCATCCATACCTTAAGTGTGAAAATGGTAGAAGGCAGACCTCTGGGAGCAGAGCAGAAGCCTCACACATTGCCCTACCCTGCTTGCTAAGGTGCTCTCAACGCTCAGACATCCGCTCCAGAGCTGCCTCCATGCCACTTTGGTCCCCAAATTGTAAATCTAATTCTCCTCTTCAACTTGCAGACCAACAAAACTTCCCAGGAGCAGCTTGTCTGAGCCAGGGAACAGGCAACAAACCCCAGTAGCTTCTAGGGAAAGCTTTCTGAAGGAGCAGGCAGTGATGTCACTTTGGTACACCAGCTAAGCCTCCTGAGAGTGAAGGGTCTGGGCAATTTCTGAGGCTGGGCCTCCATTCACGGTGGGCTTGCAGCAATGTAATTCACTTCCCTTCCTCAGACACAACTCTGACTCAGAGTTGGTGCAGACAGACAGCAGTGCACGCAGTGCTCTCAGAGGTTTGGCTTTCCTGTCCCTGGCTCTCCACGTCTAAAACAAAGAACCCTGCCTGAAGCCCACAGATTCCTTGGAAAGCAAGCTCTCCTCTGCCCCTCCCACCCACAAGGGTTATCAGAGGCTTTAAAATGCCTGTTACTGTGGAATGTAGCTTCTCAGTGTTCCTCTCAACTCCAGAAGAGAGGAATATTCCCTGCAAGTTTTCCAGGAAATAAGTTTGAGTGTAGTTTAATTTCCTACCCTGCTCTAGGTTCCTCTGTATGTTTATACAGCATAAATAATACAGATCCCTACAGACACGGATCTGTGTCTGTGATTCAGTCATCTCAGCTTCTTGATCTGTTCCTTCCTGAACCCTGAACTTCTGCCATCAGCTATTTCATTTGATTGGAGCAGACAGCAAGACTGCAGCCTGGGCAGAGGCAAACAGGACTCTTAAAGCACAGCTCTGCACGGAGGGGTAAAGACCCCCCACAGACCAAGAAGTAAAACAATGCCCCATGCTTCTTTTGGGGCATTAAAAGGGCAGTAAGGCATTAAAATTCACAGAGAAGTCAGAAAATTCATCTTTCCTGCTTCAAAGTTGCTTCCCTGTGGTTGCAGATGCCAAGGGGGTTTTCTGGCCTTGTTTTTTCCCTCCAACGGAACAGCGGAAAGCCTGCTCCTTAGCAGTGCTCTGGTGGCTTCAGGCCACAAACATCAGCCTAAAAGGGTTATTTTTAAATTACTGTTGCATTACTCTTGGCAGCAGGATGCTACACTCTGCCTCCAGACCCAAATGTGCACAGAGAGGTCTAGTTCTGCAGTGACCTCTGAGTGCAGAGGCTATTTTGCCTGGCGGCTCTGCAGCATGCAGCACAAATATCTTTGTCCAGTAAGGTTTAGACAGACTTTACAGCTGGAATGCTCTGAAAGCAGGGACTCTGAGCATGCCCAGCCAAAACCTGGAGCAGGTAGATTTAGACTGGACTTAGAAGGAAGCTCTTCACAATGAGAGTGATGAAATACTGGCACAGGCTGCCCAGCGATGTGCTTGAGGCCCCATCCCTGGACACATTCAAGCTCAGACTCGATGTGGCTCTGGGCAGCCTAATCTCATGGAGGTGTCCCTGCTGACTGCAGGTGGGTTGGGCAAGATGACCTCTGAGGTTCCACTCCAACCCACTCTGTGAAGCTGTAAAGGCCCCGTGTGAAGATTCCTTCTTGGTCTGCTCAGTGACTCGTGTGTGGGTTTTGGAAGTGGTCTCACACACGTGCAGAAGGCAGTTTGGCTTTTGGGGTTACTCACAACTGCCAGCCAGGGAGTGCTGGGTTACTGCAGGGCTGTAACAGATGCAGGAAGGCATAAACTTCCAACCAATGCTTGCATTTTATTCCTCTTCTGATTCTACTGGCTTGAAACTCAGATCACAGAATCACAAAATGGAAGGGATTGGAAGGGAGCTCACTGAGTCCAACCCCACCAAGCAAACATTTAAGAGCTTATGGTTATGTCCTTAAGTAGAAAGCCAAGAATTACTACAAATTTCAGCTCTTGACCTCCTGCAGACACAGAAAATGCAAGCAACCTTCCCCTAATTAAAACACTGCCATTCTGTCTTATCTTCAAAGGCAGGGGAGAAAAGGCCTGCTACCTTTGGAGCCTTGGGATACTGTTTTACAATTAAGGTATAATCAATCTTTAATTATTTCGTTTGAAGGTTATTTAAGCCCTTCCCTTATGACAGCCCCTTCGGAAAAGCCTTAACAGAGATGGAGCAGCAGCTGCCAAGTCTCCTCCTCCCCCCCAAGGTGCTCTGGATCTTGGGTCCCTGCACAGAGCTTGTGCTGGTGCAGCTCTGCTGGCAGAGAAGAGAGTTTTGAGACAGAAGTTAACCTACAACAGTACATCATCTAGTGAGGGAAGGCATGTTGGCACAGAGGTGCCTCATTGTCTCCTCGAGGAGCTTCGTGTCCGTACTAGCTCACTTCAGCTACACAACTGCACCCTGACCCTCACACCATCAAGGCTTCAGACCTGGCATGTTGTTAACACTCAAATTCCTCTTATTCCTCTCAAAAGTCACTTCTTTATCCCCCCAACAGAAAGCTGCATCTCCTGAAAGCTGGAAGCTGTTGTTTTTCTAGTCACTGCCAGAGCAGAAGAGACTATCTGATCTACAGCTAAAGGTTGTGCTTCCTCTGTTCCTTGCTTTAACACCTCAGGATGTAAGTGCTGAGCACTTCATACCTCCCAGAACAGGCCAGTCTGACACAGTCAAATGAAAAACCTGACAGAGCAAACTGCCAGGTTTCCAATTTTCTGTTCTCTGGAAAGGCAGAGGGATCCTTTCCAGTGTCTCAGCACACCTGCAGGCATGCTCTTAAATTTCGCTTTAGTTTGTCATCCCCCAAACACCGGTGGGAGACACAGAGCTAACAGGATGTGTCACCAGTGTCCTTTTCTAAGCCCTGAGCACTCTGCTGAAACATGGATGTGGCACCCAGACATAACAGCACAGGAGAGCAGGCTGCAGCTTGTTGGCTCTTTTCAGTGGTGCTCTAAGTGACTGACATCTTCCAAGGCGAGAGAGTGAAGCTGACCAAATAAAGATGTGCAAATATTTTTTCCTTCCAAAACTCCCTCCTTCTAAAGCAACAAATCAGTATGGCAATGTTCCCTGTTGCAGAGACAGAGCTAAATCTCCTGGAAATGCCTTTCTTCCTTCTCTTCATCAGGCATGGATAAAACCAAACTGAAAGATTCTAAAGCCTCCCTTTTGTTTTATTTTTTTCCCTTGAGAGAGGCCATAACAGAATGAAAACCCCAAACATTGTGCTCCAGGTATTTATTTGCAGGCTGGTTCAGTCTGAGCAGGAAACAAGAGGGAAAGACCTTTACAAAGTGAGCTCTCTGCAAGGAGCACAGGCTCCAGGAGTTATCCTGCCCTGGCATTTATGGGCACCTTTTTGCAACTGTTCTACTCTGGAAGCTCTGCCTGCTCTTTGCTGCACACTTGGACTTCACTCAGAGCAGCCACTGACCCTGCCCTGCTCTGGGTGGCTTTGCAGAGGCTGCAAGAGCCTGAATGTGAAGAGAGACCTGTTTCCTGCATCTCACAGTGAGAAGAAGCCAGGAGCCCTCTGGCTCTGCTGCAGGCTCACTTACAGACTGTTTCCAGGGCTTGTAGCAACAGGACAAGGGGCAATGGTTTGAAACNACTTCCAACCTAAACCATTCTATGGTTCTATGAAACTAGAGCAGAGGACATTTAGGTTGGACATTAAGAAGAAGTTCTTCACCATTAGGGTGGTAGAACACTGGAACAGACTGCCCACAGAAGTGGTGGAGGCCCCATCCCTGGAGACATTCTGAGTCAGGTTGTTTGGGGTTCTCTGCAGCCTGATGTAGTTGGGGACATCCCTGGTGACTGCAGTGGGGTAGGACAAGATGACCCCTGGAGTTTCCTTCCAGCCCAGTGCATTCTATGATTAACAGGGACCTCTAAGGATGGACAGATGGGGCTGCCAAGGACACATACTGCACTTCAACCAGATGCCGCTAAAGGAAGCGAAGAGCCAAACGTATTACTGCGGAAGAGCCAGATCCTGAACCAGGCTGCAGAGCCAGGTGTGCTACCTCATGCCAACTCCCATGGCCAAAGGGGGAACGGGAGCAGAACAGAGGCAGTGTTTGTTTTAACATTTGGGGAGGGAGAAAGCAAACTTGCATGGAGCCTGAGGATGGAGAGAGATGACAAGAGAGGTTGGTGTCATTGGTTTTCTTTTCCCTGCAAGCTGCAAATGAGCAATTATGGCCAAGAATATCCGAGATAAAATTACTGGAGCCTGTCATCAGTTGTCTGACCTCTGCACAGATGTCTTGTTGAATGAGGAGCATGATTAGAGTCTTGGCTATATCAAGCCATTAAGGATCTAACACCATTTAGTGTAGATGTGAATTCATCAGGACAAGTGCCCTGTTCTGCCTTTGTTTGCTTGCAAGTTCCAGTAGGTGCAGTCCTGCTGTGGGTGCCCTATGCCACCTCAAAGACATCTGCTTGTCAGGAGTGTCTGAGTGGTGAAACACCTCTGTGTTGTAAACAAGAACAAGCATTTCTGAGCAGCTACCTTCAGCAATACTTTCAGAATTCCTGCAGCAGGAATTGCTGTGAAGCAGGCTTTAAAAAGAAGTAGCAACAGCAAATGGTACTTCACATGATTGAGCTGTAGTCTTAGACAAGTGTTTGGTGATAGCACAGGGATAAATCTCAAAGAAACCTTAGCAAGTCCCAATCTTTCTCCTTTTCTCACTTGTTCTGGATCACAAAGTCTTCCTTACAAGCTTTAAGCCTTAGTCTTGCAACAAGCATTTCTGGCTCTTCACTTCAGTAAGCTCCAGCAGATGCCCATCTCCTCTGAGACAGAAGCAGCTGAAGAAAGGGACTGACTGCATAGCCCACGTGTTGGTGTCAGCACTGAGCTCCCACACAACACTTGCAAACACTAAGGGCATCGTCACAGCTATGGTTTGAGAAGCCTGCAGGAGAACAGTTGCTTAGGGGTGTGGTTGAGGCCCTATCCTTGGAGATATTCAAGATCAGACTTGATGTGTCCCTGGGCAGCCTGGCCTAGTTGGAGGTGACCCTGCTGACTGCAAGGGGCTTGCACAAGATGACCTCTGAGGCTCCCTTCCAACCCAATGCATTCTGTGAACAGAGCAGGGAAGATGACTCCCTGTGATCAAACAAGGGGTTTTGGCTTCGCTTCAGGAGGTTACAAGATGGTTTTCCTTTTATGCACGTGGGAGAGTAAACGCTGCAGAGGGAAAGTGCTAAGCTGCAACACAGCAGGGTCACAGAGAAGTGAACCCTAGTGCTACTCTGTGGTTCCTTTTTCTGTGATGGAAGGTATTAAGAATGCATGGTCTGAGGGCTCCATTTCATCCTCGCTCCTATGTAGGTAGTTGCTTTATAAAGATGTTTTTCACAATCATAAATAAGCTTTGGAGGCAAACGGGAGAAAACCCTCAGGTAATTATTCTCTGCCTGCTTGTGGACTGAATTTACAGTGGGTAATTTCGGGGGACGTGGCCCTAAGCTTTCCTCTGCCTGTGTTTGATGTCTCAAATCTGCAGTCCAAGTAAATAATTTGATTCCATTTATTGGACAAATTCAGAGGTCAAAGCTGACAGGTCTTCAAGACCACACAAGTTTCCTCCCTGGAAGGCAAATGTTGGAATGTGCCTTTCAGATGCTGCAGACAAGAGCCTTCATCCCCTGACACGTTTCCATCAGCAGGGTTTGAGAGCTTCCAGCAGCAGTTTGATGATGTGTTAGCAGCTTTTGCCACCTATATACACGGACATGTTGAAAGTTTAAGGAACAGCCAGTTACAGTGAGTGGATACTGTGGAACACAACATTCCCACCCAGCTACCCATGCCACAGCCAGTCCCACACCCGTCCTTGACAGCAGTGCTTGTAAACTCTAAAGGGATTTGTTATTTTGCAGCAGCAAACAAAACAAATAAAGAACTGATTCATATATGAAATCTGCTGCCCTGGCTTCAAAATGTGCAGCAGCACAAAACTGGGGAGAGTTTGGCTTAATGTTTCCCACAGCCCTAAGGAAATTAAAGCAAGCACTGAACAGTGAGAGCCTTCAGCATGTATTTCTCATCTGAAAAGCACTGATTTCCATTATTCCAAAACTATTCCAGCAGACACATCTATAGGCTGATACATCACCTCCATGCTTAAGTTGTGTGGCAGGACAAAAAAACCCTCAGAGCTTTTCATTTCTAATCGACATGGCTGCTCACTGCAATTCTGCACAGAAATCAAAGCAAGAAACCTTAGCACCTGGGTCATAACCAAAGCAGCCTGAATTGTGAAGCTCTGTTTCACTCAAGGAACAAGCAGAGAAGGAGGATTTGTGTGCAGGCCTTACATGGAGAGCAGGGCGGAGGGACTGCAGAAATCTGTCAGCACTATAAAAAGAAGTGAAGTTCAGGGCTTTTGTTTACGTAGTTCTCTGCTCCCCTGCAAAGGCAAACTGATGAAAATATGTTGATTGATGCAGTTAACAGACTGAGAAGATCCAGAAGTAACCTGCCTTCCAGAATAGTTTTGCTAAATGCAAAGCAGGGACACCTCTGTCCTAGACAGTGATCCTCTGGGAGGTTGCAGGACAAACCCTGCTCTTGGAGCCCTCTGCCTGCTCCCACCAGGCACCACCAGCACTAGTCTGGTGGTTGAGCACCTTTCACTCTGTGGCAAAGGAGGACAAAGACAGAGAATATTCTATCTGCAATCCAAAAGAAAGTATTTCCCCATGAGAACAGCATGGAGATTAGAATTGTCTCCCAAGGGAAGCAGTGGAGTCCCCTACACTGCACAGCTCTAAGACTCAGCTTGCCAGGCTGCTGGGCCAGCTCCACTATCAACTCCACTATCACCTAGAAAGGTTGGAGCAGATGATCCTTGGGGTCCTTTCTACCCTGGGCTTCTGTGATGCTGTGAGCATGACTCCAGCAGTGTCACTGTAAAGTGGTTTCAGAGCTGGTATCAAACCCATCCCATGGAAGCACTTTGACAGAGCATCCTGCACTCCACAAACTTCTGTCCAGATTCCTCACAAGGAGACACCCCCACGGTAGATTCTTGCTCCCGGAAAGATCAATTTCCAGGTCTTGCATTACCTTCCCAACGCCAATCTCGCAGCACACTCCACAGCAATCTCACAAACACATTTCCCGATGCTTTAGAGTCATTGCCTTGAGCAACCTGTTCTAGTGGGAGGTGTCCCTGCCCATGGCAGGGGGTTGGTACTAGATGATCTTTAAGGTCCCTTCCAACCCAACCCATTCTATGGATCTGTGCTGCCAGGCGACACAAAGTGGGGTGTTTCTTTGCAGGGAAAAGCAAACAGCGAGCAGAGGTGAGGCAGCTCCAGCTGACAAGGAAAGCCTCTTTCAGATTTTGCATTGATTTCTCCCCCCCGCCCCGCCCCAAGTCCTGTTTTGGGAGCGGGGAGCAAAACTTCTCCTGGCTGCGCCGGCTGCGGGGCCGCGGTGGCAAAGCCCCCCGCGTTGTGTCAGCGCTTTCCACAGCCCCCGGGTGGATCGGGACCCCCACTCGCCCCCGCGCAAGGAGCGCGCCTGGCCGCGGGGCGGAGCCTGCACCCAGCGCTCACCTGAGCCCCACCCGCCCGCGGCT
>VWZE01004447.1:150276-167978 GCA_013396675.1 Eubucco bourcierii
CCCCGCCGCCTTTTTAGGGAGCCTCCTGCGCGGGGTGCGGGTCCCGCTCCCGCCTCTCCGCTCCGCGCCTCTCCGCGGGTGGGGCCTCCCCCAGCGCCCAGTGCCCCCCGCGGAAAGCCCCCGTCTGATCTCTGGGATTCTGATCCGAGAAGGATGGAGAAGGGCAACGGCAGCCCCGGGATGCCCGCGCTCGGCTGGGTCGTTCCCATTCCCGGCTCCTCAGAGCCTCGGTGCTGTGGCGTGACGTGTGGCTCGGCCGTGGGAAGCCGGCACTGGTACCTGGGTAACCAGGAGAGGTGAGTGAGCGCCACGACCACGTGTTCTTGTGTCTTGTCTAAACCTGCTGTAAACCGGGGCAGCCTGGCATCGTGGCTGGGAGCCACTTGGCATAGAGGTGGTGGTGGTGGCCAGGGAGAGAAGGTTGTAAGGAGGTGGATCCACACCTTTTCTACAGCAGGACTTTCCTCCTTCCATCTCCTGCCAACATCAACGCAGCTGTCCTTTGCTGGTTGGAAACCGAGGTCGGGAAACAGGGCACAAGCTGGAACCCAGGAGGTTTCATGTGAGCTTAAGGCAAACCTTGACTTTGAAGGCGCTGGGATGCTGAAACAGGCTGCCCAGGGAGGTTGTGAAGTCTCCTTTTCTGGAGACTTTCAAAAGCCACCTGGAGCTGGCAGCCCTGGGCAGGCTGCTCTGGGTGCCACTGCTTTAGCAATGCAGTTGAACTGGATGATCTCCAAAGGTCACTTCTAACCCTTACCATTCTTTTGAAAGGAAAGATCCAAACATCTTAAACATTCACTATGCTATTATTTATAACCTAGAATGCCCAAAGTGACCCAGGGCAGCAACTGGTGATACATAGAGAGATTCCCTAGGGAGACCAGAACCATGTGGTTATCCTTGGCCTTCAATGTAACACAGACCCCCCAGAGCTGCTCTGGATTTACACTGGTGCCATGAACACCAGATCCGAGCAGCCATCTCTAACTACCGTTCATTAGTTTCAATCAGTTGGTTCTTTTGATTTTCTATGCTACTGACTTTAAGAATGTTCTCTCACCTATCCAGAGACACCATGAAAAAGTGGAGTATTTCCAGAAGTAGTGTATTTGTTGGTTTTCCTTCTGGAGAAAGTTCTAACTTGCATTAGTTTGAGTTTGTGGACTACTGTGAAGCCCAAGATGTCCATAGTGTTGCATGACACTGTGGATGCTGAAGGATTAGGCCAGGTGAGCTCTCCTGAAGAAGCAGATCTCTGAGGCCAGAGGAACCACTAGGCTCAGGCTGCTTTTCCCCCAGCTTCTGTGGATGTTGCTCTTTACACTGTGTCCACCAAAAGGAGATTCCAAAGGCCTCCTCCTCTCTCTTTTACGAAGCTCTTGATCTCTGTTTTAAATTACTCCAGCTATTGCTGTACTCTCAGGGTACTCTCAATAAGCACTGCACAGTGATGAAGCCAACCACAAATTTAACTTACTGTGCTGTAAAACTTGCTCAAAACCAAGAGGAACACAGAGTGGGTTTCCCTTTCAAAGCAAACAGCAAGCAAAGGCTTTGGAAAAGTGTAAGAGGAGCTCCAGAGTAAGGCAGAAAGATGGAACCCCTAAGTGAGCAGCAGAGCATTTCCAGCAAAGGTCATTTTTTAGACATCCCACCTGGCTCAGGAATGGGCTGTAAGAGACTGCTGTCTCTGAAGTCACACTTTATATTGAAGATAGGTTTTCCTTATGCCTTAGCTTTACATATGTTGCACTAAAACTTTATGCTATACTTTTCTTACCAAGATGATGAGCTGCTGGCACTTTGAGAGCACTCAGGGCACTGCACTGAGAATTTCAAGGGCTTGCAATCACCAGGCCCAATGCAAAGTCCACTCCAGGCAAGAAGCTTTGGCTCAGAGCATCTCTCTTGCTCTTAGTTACCCTGTAGACAAAAAAAACATAGAAACATCTGCTCACTTTAAAGTTCAGAGAAGTCCAACACAATTTTATCTGACCTTTAGTTAAAGGTTTGCCACTTCTGAGGATGCAGCAGGTCTTTGCTGCTGCTGAGGTAGATGCAAAAGACCTCAGCCCTGTTCTCCAGACTTCCCCTAGGGAGAAGGAAAAGCCAAGGGGTATCTCATTAAAAGGTTGAAACACCACCCCCCCACACCATAGTGGTAACCTTTAATTTACTTTAAATCAGTAGTTCAGGAGTGAGGGGTAGTTTATTGTTGCAGGTGGGTTCCTGGAGCTTGTATTTCAAGTTTTTATTACCATTTTTTTTAATGTCAGATTTTGTGGATAAGCAGCTGTGGTTAGTCCTCTGAGCTGTTCCTGGAGGAAACCAAAGGCAGCAGCATTTTCCTCTCCTGGGCACGCTGGCTTTGTGGATTCCAGGCACGAAGGGGTTAATAGCTGGAAGGTGTGCATTAGGCATTTACAGTGCTAAAGCCCGTTGTAACTTGCCTGATAAAAGGCATTTCAAATAAGCCAGGATTGCGGAGAGGAATTTGGGTTGATGGGTTCCTGCCTAGGCCACCCTTTCTCAGGACTTACCCAAATGCTTTTAACATGTCTTGACAAAATGAAGGGAGAGGCTTCAATGCAGCAAGAGACAGCGGGGTTGGATTTACAGCGGGAGTGAGCAAGAAACCCCCTAAGCTATTTGTTCTGTTAAACCTTCCTTCAGCACCTCCACAGGGAAGGCTTTGGTGCCTTGGCTTTTTTTTTTTTTCGTTTTAAGTACACTCAAGTATTTCAGTTCATCATCAAGTCAAGTTCTTGCAGCCCAACCTAACTTTTCCCAAGATTCAAAGTACAAACTAATTAAAAGCTGAAATCTTGAAGTTATCCAGGAGCACAGGAGAGCTGCCAGAATGTGGTGCTGTTCAGAACTTCATTTCCCTAAGCACTATCAAAGCCTCACTTTTCCCCAAGATCCAGAACTGGTGGCCTGGGTGCCCTCACATTTGATCTCATGTCCCCGTGAAGAAAAGCCACCCAAAATGGAAACTCTTTGCCGTTGCTTGCTGGGATGTGGTGAATTTTTATTTCACTCACAGGATTTGTGTGTTTCAGGGCAGATTCTGTTTGTTTCCTATTGTTCAGATGAGCAGCAACACTCATTGCTAAGTGTCTGCAGACTTAAGGGATGAAGTTTACAGGGGAACTCAGGACATAAGCAAAAGATAAAGTATTTCCATCCACAATCAAAAGCCTTTGAAGGAATCACAGAAACCTCTTTACTGCAGAGGCACAGGGATGGGCTGAGGGTTTGGTTTGGGTATTTTTGCAGGGGAATATTTCTAGCAGTCTTCATTTTCTTTATTTTTGTCTCTTTCACAGGTTGGAAGCTCTTTGGAAGAGGCTGCACAGCTTTTAGAGCTTGGGCAGTGCTTGGTTGAAGTGTCTGAACCTTCCCAGCCCCGAGAGGTGTTCAAAAATTAAGGACATGGTTCAGTGGTTGGATTGGATGATCTTACAGGTCTTTTCCAAACAAACAATTCTGCAATTCCATTATATTCCTAAGTCATTTCAGGGATGCAGAAAGGTGTGGGCAGTGGCAGCTGGCAGTGCCAGGTCTGGACAAGTGGTGGTGTTGCTGTGCTCCCTACCCCTGCATTAGACTCCAATTGCCACATCATGTGAGGCTGTGACTAAGGGAGGTTTTTTCTCATGTGGGGCTGTGACTAAGGGAGGTTTTTTCTCACCTGTCTAGGCTAAAGGGAAGTAGCAGTTTAACATTTCTCATGGCCAGAGGTCTTTGAAAAGAACCAGCCATAGTAGACAATTGCCTCCTGGCATTCTTTGGATTTTGCAAATTCAGGGGGTTAATGCCAGGAGGGAATATGGTGATTATCTTGTTGGCCCTCCTTTGTAAAAGCCATAAAAGCACCAAGCCCTTAAGCAGTTAAATTTGGAGAGGCTCCTGGTAGTTTAAGACCTTCACAAGGCAGAGACCTGCCCTGTCCTCTGGCAAGTTGTTCCCACAGTTAGCATTACAGGATGGGCCTGGCTGCATTGGTACAGGGTGAAATTAGGGAAGGAACCACAGAGATCTAGGGAAAACAGTTGAGCCAGTGGAAGTCTAAGCCCAGAGCACCCCCCCAAGCACTGACTACATGTAGAGTTTCCTGCCTCCTCCAGAGGGTCTGGACACAGATGCCCCAGCTGGACTTCCTTACCAGGTATGTTAATGTGTGATAAGCTCACCCACGTTTTCCAAGTGCAATAAGGACCATCCATGGGTTCTGTTGTCCTTCATTCCACCGGAGTCTGTCTCATACCTAACCAGATTTCAGTGGAGTGAAGCACAAGAGACATGGAGATGAATCAGCAACAAGAGGAACTGCTTCCCACTGCCAGAGATGGGGAAACTGCATGGAAATTTGGATACACCAGGCATCCAAACATGCTGGGGAGCGGAGAGCAGCAGGTCACTGAGCACTTAAAAGACCTGAACGTTTCCTGCATGTCTCCAGTAAGAACCCATTTTGAGAATGTACTTTCTGCATAATATGTAAAGATTAAAAACTCTACAAAGACCACAAGCTGCTTCCTGGGAGGCTTAAATACCTTATTAGCAGGAAATTAAAGCCTAATGTGGATAAATTGGATGGGCAACCTCATTGCTTTCAGTCACTTTCCCCTCTAGGATGGTATGTCCAGGCAAGCAACCAGACTGTAACCATGTTTTGGTGCACATGCACCACTCCACCTTCCCTCAAGGGGCTTTCTCTAAAGAATCACACCAGCAACACCTGCTTCCTTCCAACTCTGCTGCCACAATGCCTTCAGAACCTGGCAAAACTCCATTAACATTTCAGCCCCGTTTATTTGGTAATAAAATGAATGTAAATAAGATTTAAGCTGCAGGAGAATTTAGCTTTTTTTTCAGGCTGAGCACGAGATAGATCTTTCAAGGTGTCAGTGTAAATTCCTCTAAGGTTAATACAGTTAAACATATTTGATGCATAAAAGTGTCACATCCAACACTAATCAGTCAGCAGTTGTAATTGCCTTTTCAAAGTCCTCACCTCCCCGAGATAAATGCCCAGAAAAATGAGGCCTGGCAAATTTAAGACAAAAAAACAAATAATGGCCTCTACCATCAGGACCTATTATTTGTTTTGATAGATTTAGTACCAGATTTCAAGAATTTATTGTCCTGTGTTTCTCAGCTGCTTGCCTAATCCTTCCTTCCCCTTCCCCTTCCCCTCCTATCTGACTGACTTTAAAAGCACTCAAGAACTCCTTGCTGTTGGCTCTTCTTACAAGCAGACCACTGAAGGATTTGGAAAGCCAACAGCCAGCCTCCATGTCCAGTGCTGCTCTTCCAGTCAGCAGGGCAAGTTGTCAAAGTTTTTGTCATTTATTCCCAGGCTCACTGTTCAACATGAACACACAACCCTGTGCTGGATATACTGCAGAGAGTGATTTCCCTGCTCACTGTTAAAGTCACACTTGACTTCAAGTCAGACCATGACAAGGCCAACCACAGCATCTTTTCAAACCACAAACAGCCAGCCCTGTGTCAGTGGGCTGAGCTGAATCTGCTGAGGATATTCAATACCATGCTGCTGTCATGCCTGCTTCAAAAAGGCAAGTGCTGGCTGGAGCTTGAAGTCCAGATTGGAACCTGAGAGGCTTCCTGTTCCAGTTGATGCTTCTGGTCTGGGGGTTTGGGTGTGTTGGTCCTTGCTTACTGGGCAGGTGGGGGGCAGGGGAGGTTCTGCTGCTGTCTGTACTTTCTTGCTCATCTAATACCCCATCTCTGTAGATGTCCTGTAACACATAAATGGTATCTCATTTCCTGAAGAGCTTTTCTTCAGGGCATCCCAGAACCTCTTTCTAGGAAAAGCCACATAAGCAAGAACAGGAACCACAGCAGCTGCTTCCACTTCAAGGATGCCATTTCTTAGGCTCCCATTACAAAGCCACACAAGCCACGAACAAGCACTTTGACAGTGGTGGATTTCACCATGTGCTTTGCATCCTGGGAGCTGCTCCAGTGCCAGAAACAGCTGCAGCACAGAAAGCAGAGCACAATTCCCAGCACATGTGAATCATCTGTTGTATTTGGGGTGCATGGAAAATCTTCAAGCATGATATAGGCTGGAAGTGGCAAAATCAAGGAAAGTGATCTCAGGTAAGTACCCCAAGCAGGACAGCTCTTAACTCAAGATCCATTTCCTGAAACAAGTGCACAGCCACTCCGAGTCCCACTCGGAAACTAAAACTGGCATGAGCTGAAAGATGCCCAAAATGGCACAAAAGCAGGTGAGCTTTTATCACAGAATCACACAAACATTCAGGTTGGAAAAGACCCTCAGGGTCACCAAGTCCAACTGATACCTCTACTCTACAAGGTGCACCCTGAACCATATCCCCAAGCACCACATCCAAATGACTTTTAAACGCATCCAGGGGACCAGTGAGGCAAAGGCAAAGCAAGAGGAGAACTGACATCATTGAGCTGAGCTGAATGCCCAGGGAGACAGGCAGCTAGAAAAGCTAACAGTTTTCAGACTTTTTCAATAGTTACATTTCAGGGCTGTGCCTCAACTCCTTACATAAAGTCAGTTTTTCTAGAGTGGACTCTCAACACAAACCTTCTAGGCCTATCTTTGAGTTGCTTCAAATAAACGTTGCTTAGTGTCTGGTGTTAACTTTGCAGAGCTGGGAAGCAGAGGGGAGGTTTGGATAAGAGGCCCTTTAGAAACCCTTTGCAAATTTAGATTTGATTGACTGACTGATTGAACTTAATTGCAGACATTCTCTTAATTGTACACTTAATTACTGACACTGTGTCAAAAGATTTCTGATGCAGCACCTGGAGGACAACCTTGCAAGTGCCAGTCAAAGCCAGCTGCACAAGGCATCGGGGAGGTGCTGCTTATTGCTGCAGCTTGGAAGGGGGAGGGGAAAAAAATCATAATATTTTAATAATATACAATTAGGGTTTCACCCACCCTGGAGCGTGCGCCGGCACACACACACAATCACAAGCCCCTTCGCAGGGAGGGCAGCTACAACGTCGGGAACAGAGGAGGAACAAAGAGTGATAATTATGGGACCATGTGACAGTTCCACCCTTTTGTGGTCTCTCCTAATACCCAGAGTGTTGTGAGCTGCAGGGGGAGGGCAGAGTGCCATTGCTTTTGGCAGGAGGGATACAGCTGCTGGCCACTCTCGATTTAGTAACTCCAGCTTTTCCTGTGTGCATGTCAGAGCTGCAAGCAGAAATAAAAGCCTTGATGTTTGTTCAAAGGTTACAACTCTGAATGTTCTCAGCAGTCATCTGGGGGTCACTGCAGGTCTGCCTGAAAACAGCAATGCGTGGAGCAAAGATAGCAGCATCCTTGCTGTTGGTAATAAGAAAAGGCTGCAGAAACTTGGCTCCTATGCTTCTCAGCAGACAAATTAGTGTTGCACTGAACACAAAACTCAAAGCCATGCTGCAATGGAATCAGACAACCAGAGAATGGAAGGGACCTCTGAAGAGCATCATGCCCAATGCCCCTGCCAAAGCAGGGTTGCCTGGGGCAGCTCACACAGGGACACGTCCAGATGGGTTTTGAAAGCCTCTAGAGAAGAAGACTCCAAAACCTCTCTGGGCAGTCTCCGGTAGGTTTCCAGCACCCTCATGCCAAGAAAGGTTTTCCTCATGTTGAAGCAGAACTTCCTGGGTTCCAGTTTGTATCCATTGCCCTTTGTCCTATCACAGAACACTACTGAAAAGAGCCTGGCCCCTTCCTGACACCCTCCCTTCAGGTATTTGTAAACATCCATAAGACCTCCTCTCAGGCTTCTTTTCTCCAGTCTAAAGAGCCCCAAGGCTGATGTCTTTCCTCCTCAGGCAGATGTTCCAGACCCTTCATCTTCCTCATAGCCTCCACTGGACTCTCTCCAGTAGTTCCCTGTCTTTATTGAACTGGGGAGCCCAAAAGTGGACATAATACTCCAGATATGGTCTCACCAGGGCAGAGTAGAGGGAGAGGAGCACATATGATATACAAATGAGAAGAAACTAACCTGGGTGCCTGCCAAGGCCATGATAAAGAAGCACAAAACCTCTGTGAAGTAAGGACTGACAAAGATGTAGAGACAGAAAACAAAACCTGTTGGCACATCAGTTACAAGTTACTGCAGCATCTCCCAACTCCCTCTGAAGCACTGAGCCTGGACAAGTCACAGAAATTGGCACAAGTTCTACTTCTGTTGGGTTAGAGCAAGTCTATAAGCATCGATTAGTAGAAAGATCTTGAAAACAGCAGCTGTGGATTTTAAACATCTCTATTAGTCACAGAATCACAGAATGGCAGGTTGGAGGAGACACCAAAGATGGTCTGGTCCAACCTTTTAAGTCAAGGTTATACAACATGGAGCACATCACAGAGACCCTATAAACACAGCCAGCAAAAGTGCTGATGCAGAGCTACATTCTTCTAAATCCTCCCTCCCCAATCAAAACTATAACAGACAAGGAGCAGAGAAGATGAGAATTGTTTTACACCCATATAAATGCAATTTGCTCAAAACACCTGGAGCCTCATTAATTTACCTGTGACATGTTGCCACACTTAATTGCCTTTGACAATTAGTAACATTTCAACACCTCCTTTAATAGCCCAATTATGGGAACACTTGCCTTCTGCAGCAGATAGAAGAAAATAGATGGGTGAACTTCCAAGGCAAAGCTCCTCTGCAGGTATTTTAATGAAGAGCTTAAAACCCAAACCCCAAAGAGGCCATTCTAGTTTTGTTTGGCTCACACTGCAAACAAGAGGAGTTGTGTTTGCTCTCTGGTTGTGGCCCCTCCTGGTGCTGGGCTGTGACAGCCACTGCTCTGTGGAATTAATGACAGGAGAAAGTGCTGAACATTTGCCTCCCTCCTTTTCTTGCACTTGAGGTTTTATTGATTACTACTCCATGCTAAACAAAGTGCATCCTTTGTAAAGTAAATCCCATTTCCAAAGTGGGAGAGGCATGATGGGCATAGGAACACAGAACCACCTCTCCCAACTACACAAGCTCCTGCCTGTCTAATGGGAACATTTGTAAGACTAAAAGTCTGCAGAACTGCTCTGGTGAAATATGACTGCAAGCGCTGGCTGCAGTCTGGTGGCCATTTGCTCTTAGGAGCAAGCAGGTAGCTTCAGATGTTACTTCAGGCTGGGCACAAAACCTGGGTTTGACAACCACATTGAGTGGAAGAGACTGGGGGAACCTTGCTGCTGCTTGTAAATTTGAAAAATCCTTGCTGATAAACACTGCAGAATTCAGATGTAAAACAAGAGCAGGGACTGATGGGTCCAGCCCCACATGCAGTGCTGCTGCTGGGTACAAGCTCATCACTGGGCTCATTCTGTTCCAAGAGCAGTGGCAAATGGGTGCACTGCATAAAGAACACTGGGGGTTAGCTTACATTTTCATTGCTTTTCCCTTTTCCTCCCTTCTTTTCCAGTTCTCTCCCCAGACACTCTCAGCTGAGCAGCACAAGCCACCCTCCAGTTCCTGGAACGCTGCTGTCAAGGCAGTTTCCTTTCAGAACTCTGCTGAACACCCTGTTCCCTCCCACTTTGCTACCTGCATTTCTCCTCCTCCACATTCATTTAGTTCTGTGAACTATCTTGAGCTTCAGATACTTAAAATCTCCATCAACCTCAGTCACTGCAACCCCACTAACACCACCAACCAAGGCTGGCTTGTGCCAAGCACACCAGCAAAACCACAAAAGGTTTCACCAGAAGCTTTCCAGCCAAACCCCGCAGGGATTGTGCCTATGGCAGGTGCTTGGAACTAGATGATCTTTGAGGTCCCTTCCAACCTTACCATTCTATGATTCTCTGACTGTGGGCTCTTGCATCATGACCACAACAACTGCTGTTCTTTTGACTTTCCTTTTCAACAGCAGCTCTTAAATGACTTGGATCAGAACACGACCTGGATGCTGATAGGCATTTGCTGCCCAGTTTGTGCCCAGGTCCCAGATGACTGGAGAGCAGTGAGCACTGACACAGCTCCAGAAAGCACTGGTGGGGCTGGATGGGGCTGGGCACTCACTCAAATTTCATCCCTCTGATGTGGTTTTAGTTGCAGACAAAGCCTGTGCTGTGGCTCACCATCCAAAATGGGGGGAGTGCAACTGTAATGAGCCATTTTCACCTCAGCTGGAATTAGCTCAGCTGGATGTTGTCTTGACAAGTGTACAATGCCAAGAAGAGCAGCCCAATGCATTCCCACTGTCTCCAAGAAGGAAGAAGATCCTGCCCTTGTTCACTGATGTCTGTGTGCTTTCTCTCACTGAAGTTGTGTCAACTAGGAGCAAGTCACAAGATAAGTTCATCAGCCACTGAGCTAGCCCAAACTAGCTCCCCAAAAGTGTAATCCTAGTGTTGGATAGAGCTTAGGAATCAAACACTGTTTTACTAAACTACTCTTACATTTTGATTCAATAGCATTTGGGTTACAGAGGAGCAGACATATCCCTGAAAGTAATTGGTTTTCCACATCTGCTTTCCTTTCTAATTGGACTAATTACTTCAGTGTAGGATCATGTTCACTACTCTCCAGAAAGCAAGAAACCTTGATTTACAGTGAGAAGAGCAGCAATTAGAGAGAATTAATTCATACGGCAACATCTAAATAAATCATATTATGAGAAGACAGCGATGTAATTATTGTGACTGGTGACTCCCTTGTGGAAAAACATCATCCTTAAGCCTAAATCAAACAGCTCCCTTCTCTGAGGCATCGACCACAGCTCCTCCAATTTCAGAGAGCATGTACTACTAATTTTATTTTGAAGACCTAATTGAGGTGCACCGTCAACAACAATAAGGTCTAACACCCCTCACGCAGCTGTGAAAAACTCTCAAATCCTTGACAACTCCATGTTTGTCCTCAGAATCAAATGTGTGCTCAACAGCCATGGATAACATATGCCAGGAGTAGCTTCCCATCAAAGGTGCATGGATTTGCTGGGTGTAACACCCCTCATCATCAGCCAGGCTTCTGCTACTCTCCCAACACAGTCTGCCCCATCCCGACGGCTGATTAAAAGACTTTGTAAGAACACACTGAACTACAGGGTCTCAGAAGATGATCCTGCTTCACACATTAATGATTTATCTTCCTACTTACACATTAGCAGTCTGATCCTACCTTCTTGATCAGACATGTCTTTGCTGCTCTGGCAAGTGGTGAAAGCCATTTTACCAAGGCAAGCTCCCTCCATCTGCTTGTTACTAGCTCCATCCTTAGCACTGTTTTCATCACATCACTGGGAACTTTGGTGTTCCTCTCACAAATGCCTCATGGAAGGAAAAGGTTGCCTCCTCCTCTTACTGTTCATGTACCTACAAATAAATAAATAATGTTTAAAATACAATAATAAAAATATTAAAATCCATGATGCAGTTTTTGAAGGGGGAGGAGGAGACCATTTCCACACATAAACCAGACAGCACTCAACTGTCTGTGAAAAACTTCCATAGCTTAGATTGTTCCAGGTTCATAGAATGGGTTGGGTTGGAAAGGACCTTCAAGATCATTTAGTTCCAATCCCCCTGTCATGGGCAGGGACACCTTCCCTAGAGTAGGTTGCTCAAGGTCTCATCCAGCCTGGCCCTGAACACCTGGCAGGGAGAAGGCAGTCACAATCTCTCTGGGTAACCACTTCCAGTGTCTCCCAAACCTGCCATTAAGAAAGAATTGGATGGAATTAGGAAATAAAACAATGACATTTCTTCCATCCAGTCTAAATCTTCCCTCCTCAAGCTTCAATCCATTCCCTTTCATCTCATCACAACAAGCCCTGGTAAAAAGTCCCTCCCCAGCACTCCTACGGCCCCCTTTGGGTACTCTAAACACACTAAACACTATGGAGTTTGCCACACCAAGACCTAGCCCTGGGCATGGAGGCAGAATAAGTCAGTTTGTTCTCTTAATACGGTTATTCTGCTTCCAGAAGATGTCTCTGTAGGACTCTCACCCTCTGAATGAGGAGTGGGTGTTCCTCCTTTCAGAGACACTTGCTGCATTCACACGTTGGACAGTCCCATTGTCTTACCCTGTCATACAGCAGGCGCAAGCATGACGACAATTAGCATAATGCGATGTTATACTTTATGGCCACGACCTGACACACCATAAATCCCCTGCATCACAAAGCCAAGTCTCACATCCAAACAATTACCCTCTTTTAGCAAATGCTTGATCCATTAGGAATTAGGGTGATGAATTGTCAGTTCAGACAGGTGGAAACATATCCATCTCGATTTGCCATTCCTTTGCCACAGCAGATAAATACAATCATCAGTTACAGCCCTGCCTTGCCACGAGCAAGGCTCCAGGATCTAGAGGCAAAAGGTATTTAACACTAAGCCTGGAAGCAAGCAGAGCTTGCAGCTTTGTGGTTTTAAGCACACCCATTTAGGAGCTGTAGCTTGCTCTGATCTTCTTTACTGCTATTCAAATCCTTTCTCCCCTTTCCTTCTGAGGAATTCTCATGGCTGCCATTAAATCTCTAAACTTTTTCAGAAATGAGGAAATAAAACTAAATAACTACAATTACAACAACAACAACAACAATAATTTATGTATAATATATAACATATATATAATATATTTTATATTAAAATATTTTTTATATTTTTAATATATAAACACATATATATAAATTATTATTATTTTATTTATATATATATATATATAAAAATATAAAAGTCTTCTCTGGTCTGTGACAGGCATACATAAGGTAAGAATCCTCTGGGCTGGATTCCCTATACCACATAACCTGGAGGTCATTTACACACAGAACTACACAATTGCATAAAACCCTGCACCCCACCCCAGCTGCTTTGCACTCAATGCAGCTACAAATCTGGACAACAATGACAGCAAGGACCTCAACAGCTCAGAACTGAGCCCACCTACACCTGAGCAAACACCTACAGGGAAGACTCCAAGCAAGCACCAAATACCTACAGGAGACTCCAAGCAGCACAAAACTCACCAAACACCTACAGGAAAGACTCCAAGGAGCACCAAATTCCCCAAAACCTACGTGAAAGACTCCAGGCAGCACCAAACTCACCCATCTGACTTCCCCAGACTGCATTTTATACTAATATTTATTGCATTAGTCTGGCCTAGATAGAATAATGGTAAAATGCATCTGATTACTTTGGAATCAATGGAATAAAGTAGAGTTTTAATTGATTTTAGCCCTCTCTATCCACAACAAAAGTCTGAAGGCAGAATTATCAGAGGTCCTAAAGAAATGAAGATGAAGATCACAGGAAGCACATGCACATAAAACAAAACAAGCCAAAAATAAATATATTCAAGTATCACAACAGAGCAAGACCTATTTTGAAGACAAGTGGAGCAGCTAATAAGTCACAGCCATTATTCTTTTATCATTGTTCAGCTGAAGGTTGAGAAGATTTTAAAACTGCAATTATTAACAATAGATTTGCATTGAAATCAGCTCCTCTGCTGCATTCCTCACTCCTCTCCCCTCCTCCTCCTAACTGAAGAGGTGAAAGCAACAAAGAAAGCAGCATCTTTAATACAGCACAGAAAATTCCATGCAATCAAAGACACCAAAAGACAAAAAAAATCGGAGGAGAAGAGGAGCCTGCTGGGGCACTTCCTAAATCAAACCACTCCAGGCATTTTCTTTGTGTCAGGCTGGTTAAGTAAGAAACAGAAGGAACTTTGCTGCACACAGTTTAATTATGGTGATTTCTCTTTTCAGTCCTCCTAGCCAAGCTTCGGTCAGTACTTTGTGGGGGCACTCTCACTGGCTCCCCAGTAAGAGGAAATCTTACGTGACTGGGAGTAGTGGAAAGGGTAAAAGACATATCCTAGGAGGAGTTGGCCTGGCCCAGGGTGGGAGCAGGCAGAGAAAGGTTTTGCTGCAATTTGCAGGCACAGCCTCAGCTCCTCAGCCTCCACACACAGACCAGCAATAGCTCTGATGATGATAATTTCTCCCCTTAAATAACCTAAAAAAATCAATTTTCCAGTAAAAGGTATCACAGGCACAATCCTCCTCACTTTGGGTTTGTTTTTCCTTTCTGGTGCTTTCTTCCACCAGTGTCCTAATAACCACGGATTAATGAACAATTACAAGGCTTCATTCTTACCACCATGTAATTCCAAGAAAGGAAGAGCATCTTTCTGGAACATTATGTTTGAAAAACAAAGGAGAGCTTTGACTGTCAAGTCACTGATGTTCCCTCTTCACTTAAAAGCTTTCCAATTTACTTACAAATTATAGTGTTTTTAATGCAAATTAAGCACTAGAGAACATTTTTTTCCTTCCCCCAGATTAGCAAGAACCAAATTGACCAAGAAAGCCAAACATGGAATCTGGATGCAATGAATATTTAAAATAATGAGCCTGTTTAATTATTCTGATTGGTGAAGTATGAGGTTATTAAACGCCTCTGAACTGATGACAGGGTTTGAGCATATGGTTTTGCTTTCTGAACACAGAGGAAATGTTTTCTGATACTCTGTGTTCCAGTCTTCTTTGTTGAATTAACTATGGGGATGAAATACAGCTACACATGCTCAAAGACCTCTGGGAAATCTCCCTTGCTTCAGAAGCAAACACCAGGACGTGGAAGGCAAAAGCACTCCAGGACGAGAGCACACAATCAATCAATTTCTGCACAACTTACCTGCCTCATGCTGGCTGCTTAGGAAAAAAAAGAAAACCCCAAAGTTCACTCAGGTCTGCTTTTACTCCAACATGTCAACAAACCTACTCCTGCCTGGTAATTTTCCACTTACACATGCAGGAAAACCTTAAACCAGAGGGATTTGCTTACACCATGCTGAACTTGACAAGAAAATACACCAACTTCGCTTTATTTCCTGACAGTGTTCAATCATAGAAGGGCTCAGGTTGGAAGGGACCTCAGAGCTCATCTCCTCCAACCTCCCCACCACAGACAGGGACACCTCTCAACTAGACTCAGCTGCTCAAGGCCTCATCTAACCTAACCTGGAACACCCCCAGGGAGGAGGCAGCCACAGCCTCCCTGGGCAGCCTGTGCCAGAGTCTCATCACCCTTGTACTGAAGAATTTCTTCCTAACACCTAGTCTAACCCTGCTCTCCCCCAGCTTCAAACTACTCTCGCTTATCCTACTGACAGACACCTTCATGAACCCAACTCCCTTACTCTGAACCCTACAAAACCTTTTCAGCCATCCGGCCTCTAAATGCCCACAAGTTCAACCAGCCACAGATGACTTCTCTGCCAAAAAAGCTATTTCATGGCACTTTCTTCCCAAGATCCTGCATCATTAATGTTTGGACTTGATGACCTTGGAGGCCTTTGTGATTCCATGATGTTACCAAGGAAAGCACACTGCAACAGAGAGCATCGACAGGGAAAAGACAACGTGCTCAGAGTCCCCACACCAGCAAAGCTGCACTGACAGTTGGACTGGGTGATCTCAAAGGTTTTTTCCAACCTTAATGATGCTATGATTCTATTTCCTTGCTCTAGCATCAGGGTAACATTTTCCCTGCCCTGCTCTGATAGTATCCACCTGTACAACGCATCTTAGCTGAGATATTGCCAGGTTGCCTTTGTTCTTTCCCCACTGCACAACAGCTTGCACCCTCCCCTCGGAATTAGGGATTTATATTCCAAAGAGTTTGTGTTTGTTCACAAATACTCTGGAGTTCAGAGGTGTTTATCTCCAGATAGAGAGGGAAAAGGTGAGCAAGTTTCTCCTGGACATCCTGATTTTTTGGTGCATTGAGCACTTATTGCTTCTCTCACTTTGATGGACTCTGTGGTCAGTGCTCTCTGCTTCCTGACAGTCATCCATACAGGAGACCTAATTACTCTGAAATAATGAGCATGCTTTTCACAGAACCAAGCTGGAGCTTGTGTCCCACCTGCTCTCCCCATGATAATCTCTCCACCACCTCCTTGTCTGGCTCCAGCAGCAACCTCCTCAAAGATAGCAGTTTCAGGCCAGCTCAGTGCTCTCCCAGGGTCCATCAGGAGGTTACATGGGTGAAACAAGTTCACATCCCCATGGCAGCTCATTCACACCTCTTGATTCCTAATGCCATCTGCTCCTCCCTGAACCTATTTCTGTCTTTAATTAGAGATCCTGGAACTTCTGGAGATTGAAGGGCAAAGGGGTGAATGAGCACATCTGGCCCACACCTCCTGGCTTAGAGTCTTCCACTTTTAAACACTCCCAGTATCTAACAGCTCCAAGCACAGGGCAACTGTCTCTGCCCTTTGATGAGCATTCAGAAAGGTCAGAGCCCAATGGGGAAATTCACTGTTCTTGGGCTTTTTAGTATGGTTTCCCATTCTCCTGGCTTCCTGTGCTTTGGCTCAGTCAACGTGCACCTGATTCCCATCTGCCATCCAATCTCTTGCACAGCACCAACTGCTCCTTGTTCCCTCCAGAGGAAAGCTGGAAACAGCAAAACACAAACCACTGTGATAATTACCTTGTCGACATCTTTCCTTGAGCTAGCAAGAAGGAGCAGTTGGGAATTTATCTGAATTAAACTTCCTCTTCCTTTTCACCTTGGCTTCTTACACTCCAAATTCTGTACCATCTCCAGAGCGCTCTGACCCCAAGCCCAAGATGGGTGCTCTGTTAGGGTACAGAGGAGCACAAGCAAGAAGAGAGATAAGATGTTGCCATGTGGGCTCAGAAAGATCAAGCTGGAAACAGTTTCAGCTGTTGGGCAGTTTTCTCCATCATTTTGCTAAGGTGGTTTTTCCTATTTCAGTATTTCCAGTTACTAATTCAGAATGCTTTTAAAGGAGCCTGGCTCCTAAGGGTGGGAGACCTTTCCCAGAGACCAGGACACAGCTGCTATGCTGGTACAGAATCACAGAACTGTCAGGGCTGGAAGGGACCCCAAGGTTATCTAGCTCCAACCCTCTTGTCATGGGCAGGGACACCTCACACTAGAGCAGGTTGCTCACAGACCCATCCAGCCTGGCCTTAAAAACTTCCAGGGGTGAGGCTTCCACCACCTCTCTGGGTAACCAGTCCCAGAGACTCACTACCCTCATGGTGAAGAACTTTTTCCTAACATCCAACCTGAATCTACCCACTTCAAGTTTTGCTCTGTTCCCCCTAGTCCTATCACTACCCTGCATCCAAAAACTCCCCTCCACATCTTTCTTGGAGCCCACTTCAGACACTGGAAGGCCGCAAGAAGGTCTCCTTGGAGCCTTCTCCTCTCCAGACCGAACAGTCTCAACTCTCTCGGTCGGTCTCCATAGGAAAGGTGCCCCAGCCCTCTGATCATCCTCATGGTCTTCTCTGGACACACTCCAGCAAACACCCCTTCCCTGGAGTTGTTCAAGGCCAGGTTAGACAGGGCCTTGAGCAACCTGGTCTAGTGGAAGGTGTCCTTGTCAGGGGGTTGGAACTAGATGATCCTGAAAGTCCTTTCCAACCCAAACCACATCTGAGCTAGATGATCCTGAAAGTCCCTTCCAACCCAAACCACCATGAGCATGGACAAAGCCAGCTGCCTTGAGTGGCCACTGGCATCTAGACAGGTCTGGAGCACTCAACACACCACTTCACCAGCAAAACACATCCATGTGCAGCTCTCACTGAGCTTCCCCACTGCTAGCAGGCACTGACAATTTTTTCCATTGAAAGAAAAAAAAAAAAAAAAAAAAAAAAAAACCACAAAC
>VWZE01004447.1:167989-210690 GCA_013396675.1 Eubucco bourcierii
AAAAAAAAAAAAAAGATTTCAACATTCAAGCTCCTACCTACAAGAGCTGATGAATGGGGGGAAAAAAAACCACCCAACCAAAAATATACAAAAAACAAAGCCACAAAACCCACAGAAGCCAACTAAGCAAACAAAAAAGAAGATAAAAGCAGTTTGCTTTAAGGCAAGAGCTTTTCTGAAAGCCCACAGTAAATCTTTAAGATTATCAATAATGAACACATTCAATGTCTTTTTTCGTCTTCTTTTAAATCACTCCTTCCAGAGGAAAGGAATCAGTCTAGGGGTTGTTCATATGCGAGCTGCATTTGTTATCAAGGGATTGAGACTGCAAGAGACAGAGAGAAGGAAAATGAGCCTCGACAAGGCTTGGGAAAAAAAAGCACACTGCCACTTTATAGTCCTTCCTCCACCTATTTGTCACAGCACCCCAGTAATGAGCACTGGAATTGATCTCTCTCTAATGACACTCACAGTGGTAGATGCTTTCCCAAATTTAGTCAAGTGACAATGCAAAGTCTTTAATATGCAAAGGAGTCCTTTGTGTAACTCACCAGAACTTTGGTGTCTTGTCATGCCTTACAGAAATTTCAGGAGAAACAAATTGCAATAATCATAGGAGGGAGCAAGTCAGAAGGCAAGTGTCATGGCAATAAGGAGATCTGCAGTTGATGTTCATGTGTGTGTAGACATTCATTACATAAAAGTAAATGCAGCTCCATGAATTTCTTATAAATCACAATAATCCAGCCCTGTGGAGACCACATGCATCTCATACACACACACACCCCACCCCCAGCAGCTAGCAGCTGTCATTTAGTCACTCTCCTGTTTCTCACCTGCCTCAAGATACAAGAGTTGTGCCTTAAGCTGTCTTCTCTTCCTGTCAGATTCCCATGTCCCTGTGTTACAGTAGCAGGATGAAAACTACAGCTCACACCTCTCACATATGGCAGATACCAGCAGGTTTGCAGACCAAGAGGACTCTCTGCAGGACCCTGTACAAGCCACAGTAGATCACAGAATGGTTCAGGTTGGAAGGGACCTCAGAGCTCATCTCCTCCAACCTCCCCACCACAGACAGGGACACCTCTCAACTAGACTCAGCTGCTCAAGGCCTCATCTAACCTAACCTGGAACACCCCCAGGGAGGAGGCAGCCACAGCCTCCCTGGGCAGCCTGTGCCAGAGTCTCATCACCCTTGTACTGAAGAGTTTCTTCCTAACACCCAGTCTAACCCTGCTCTCACCCAGCTACAAACCACTCTCTCTTATCCTGCTGACAGACACCTTCATGAACCCAACTCCCTTACTCTGAACCCTACAAAACCTTTTCAGCCATCCGGCCTCTAAACGCCCACAAGTTCAACCAGCCACGAGTGACTTCTCTGCCAAAAAAGCTATTTCATGGCACTTTCTTCCCAAGATCCTGCATCATTAATGTTTGGACTTGATGACCTTGGAGGTCTTTTCCAACCTTTGTGATTCCATGATTCAAGGAAAGCATACTGCCACAGAGAGCATCGACAGGGAAAAGACAACCTGCCCAGAGTCCCCACACCAGCAAAGCTGCACTGACAGCTGGATGGATGACCCATCAAGCACCGAGCCACTGCTCTTGTCTGACTGACAGGTGCCCTCACAGAAACGTCCTCACACTACGGCAAGCACAAACTGGGCCTTGGTGCTCTGCCGCGGGGCCCAGCGCTGCCCAGCAAAGCTGCCTGCACCATAGCACCAGGAGCAAGACCTCCTCACTATGCAGCTGAGAGAGGAAGGCTCACTGTACCTGCCTGCCTGCACCAAGCAGGGAGGAGCAACACCTCTGGCATTCCCCAAGTCCCATATCTGCCCGGTCAGAGCCTGACTGGAGGGCACCCAGCTCAGACTGGCACTGGCAGTACCTCAGGTGCCTCCTGCACTGTGGGCCCAGTTGTTGGGTAAGGGTTAGAGTGACCCAAACACATGGGAACAGGGCAAAGTAATACCTAATGGTAACAGCCACAGAATGACTGTATACACTTCTGGAGCCCCCAGCACAAGCAGGACATGGAACTGTTGGAGCCAATCCAGAGGAAGGTGCTCAGAGAGCTGCAGCAGTTCTGCTGTGAGGACAGGTTGAGAGAGTTGGGGCTCTGCAGCCTGGAGAAGGCTTCCAGAAGACTTTGGAGTGGCCTTTCAGTGGGTTACAGGAGGGAGTGTAGGCTCCCTGAGGCTACAGGAGTGGTCATCCAGTCTGAAGTGGGCTACAGGAGGGACTACTTACAAGATCCTGTAATAACAGCACAAGGAGGAATGGGTTTAAACTGGCAGAGGAGAGATTTGAACTGGATGTTAGGAAGAAGTTCTTTGCAGAGAGGGTGGTGAGACATTGGCGCAGGTTGCCCAGGGAGGTTTGGAGCACATAATTGCCCAATGTGATCTTCAGTCTTCAATCATATTGGGTGATTTTGTGCTCCACAACCTCCCTGGAGGTGTTCAAGGTCAGGTTGGATGAGGTTTTGAGTGACCTGTTCCAGTGGGAGGTGTCCTTGCCTATGGCAGAGGGTTGGAACTGGCTGAGCTCTGAGGTCCCTTCCAACCTAAACCATTCTGTGATTCTATGACAGAATGGTTTTGATGGGAAAAGACCTTTAGGGTCATTGAGTGCAACCATTCTCTAACTTTGCCAAGTTTGGGACTAAACCACATCCACATCTCTGTGTGTTTTAAACACCTCTGGCAGCAATGTGTGTACGCTACAGCATAGGGAGTTCCACCTCAACATGAGGAAGAACTTCTTCACTGTAAGGGTCACAGAGCACTGGAGCAGGTTGCCCAGAGAGGTTGTGGAGTCTCCTTCTCTGGAGACTTTCAAGACCCACCTGGATGTGTTCCTGTGCAGCCTGCACTAGATTGTATGGTCCTGCTCTGGCAGGGGCGTTGGACTTGTGCTATGGAGGACCCTTCCAACCCCTAACATCCTGTGATCTGTGATGGGAGTTCAATCACCTCCCTGGGGAGCCTGTTCCAGTCTTGGAGTACCCTTTCAGTGAAGAAGGTTCTTCTAAAGCCAAACCTAAACCTTCCCTGGTGCAACTTAAGGCCATTTCCTCTTGTTCTGTTACTTGTTATGACTTCATGTCTTCATTCCACTGAAGATCCCCCACATCTGCCTGTCCCTACAGCTCTGGGTGACACCAGCAAACATCAAACCCACACCAGGGATGGCTCTTGATACTCAACCGCACTTCATACCATTTCTCTGCCAGCACACTCTAGAGTTAGAGAACAATCTTAAAGGTCTTTTCCGATCAAAACTATCCTATCCTTCTAACTCCTTTTCTGGCCTTTACATCCAATATTAACACAAATTCCAACCAGTTCTGCTCCAGCCCTTCACAAGATCACAGGATCATAGAATGGTTTAGGTTGGAAGGGACCTCAAAGATCATCCAGCTCCACCCCCTGCCATAGGCAGGGACACCACCCACTAGAACAGGTCCCTTTTTTTCTTAAGGGAGGAAACAAAAGCAGAGTGACACTCTGCCTCTAGCCTCTGACACCATGTTAGAAAATCCTTCTGGCTGATCATATCCAGTTAAGAGAATTTGTCATTTTCTGGTAATTTTTAATTGATCACATCTACAGCATAGGTGGAGCTGCATGGCTAGGCAGGGTCCTCATCAAGCAGTGTTGTATTTGTTTGTGATTTCCCTAGGGCATCTTTTAAACCATTAAAATTTACAAACAACTTGATTTCTTATTAACAGAGTTTCTTAATTGCTTCCATGGGAAAAGAGTCAAGTTATTTGCATCTTCTTTCTTAAGGCTCCAGGGTTTTAGTGCAAACATTTGAGGCTAAGCTTTTAAACACATCAAAAGCAGCTCTACTGCTCCAGCCCAGCCCAGGCTGGGACGTGGTCTGTGCTGCCTACAGGGCCACCTCTCGTCCTGCTTTGCTTCTATACCTTCACATCCCACCAAGCATTTGGAACCTCTTTGAGGTTGACAGATGAACTTGCCAAATAAAGGAATGGTTCTTCAGCAAAACCTTGGATAAGATGTTGTTGGCAGCAGACATCAAGCCAGCTTTCTTGTCCCTTACATGTGCCAACAGCTTCAAACGAGGGAAGCACCAGAGACCTCCATCTCTGTAACTTAATACCCAGCACTAATATTCATAGAAACATAGAACTGTTTCATTTGGAAAGGACCTCTAAGATCATGTGACCCAACCATCAACCCAACACCACCAAAGCCATTAACCCATGTCCCAGACTGCCATGCCCACATGCTTTCTAAGCCCATCCAGGGGTAGGGACTCCACCACCTCCCTGGTAGCCTGTTCCAATGCCTGACTTTCACTTTTGCAGTGAAGAAATTCCTCCTAATACCCAACCTAAACCTCTCACAGTACAACTTAGAGCCATTTCCTCTCATTCTATCACCTGGTCATAGGAAGAAGAAATAAATCCCAACTTCACTCCAACCTCTTTCAAGGGAGTTGTAAGGAGCAGTGAGGTTTCCACTCAGTCTCTTCTCCAGACTAGACAACCCCAGTTGTTCAGCCAGTTCCCTCAGCCGCTCCTCACCAGACCTATTCTCCAGACCCTTCACCAGCTTTGCTGCCCTTCAGGAGATGGCCTGCCCGATTTGGGCACAGAAAAGCACCTTGTGTACCAAAACCCATCCTGTCTCTCCCAAGTACAGCACAGTTTAGGGTTTACACACAAGTGCATTCTTATTCCAGTCGAGTACCTCATTGCTTTAATGCGTTAATCAAATCTCCGTGGTTCAGGACTGGAGTCCCTGCATTCATCATCAATTTGAGATGAACCTATTATTTAGGTTAAGAAAATTATTCACTAAACACAACCAAGTGTTACTTCTCTGAACTCTTTATCACAGGAGTGTTTTCCTTGTGAAGAGCCTGACAGCAGAGCTCACTCCAGCTGGTTCTGCAACCACTGCTGTGTCCTCCACGGGTGCAGGAGCAGGGCAAGAATCTTAAGAGCCACTACTAAGACTTTATCTCACTTCAGTTTACCTCTTCACCTGGAGTGCCCATATGAAGAGCAGACACTTCAGACAGGCCATTAGACCCATTTCAGCATTTACTATCTGCTGGAGGCCCCTTCAAAGCCCAGCCAGCCTGCTTCTATAACTGCATTTTGTAACTACAATTCATAAACACATTTTCAATATCTAAAAGGGACCTACAGGAAGGCTGGGGAGGGACTGCTTAGAAGGGTTTGTGGTCATGAGACAGTAGTTTGAAACTGGAGTAGAGTAGGTTTAGCTTGGACATCAGAAGTTCTTTACAGTGAGAGTGGTGACACACTGGAACAGATTGCCCAGGGCTGTGGTTGAGGCTTCATCCCTGGAGACATTCAAGGTCACACTTGATCTAGCCCTAGGCAGCCTGATTTAGTTGGACATGTCCTTGCTGGCTTCAGGGGGGTTGGACAAGATGGCCTTTGTAGGTCACTTCCAACATGATGCAATCTCTGCTGCCCTCTGCTCCCATGCTCACCACCACAGGCTGGCTGCTACACGTCCCTGGTGGCTCAGCTGCTGCTCCAGTCTGCAGCAACACAAACTGGAGTTTTCCTCACCCAGTTTTTTCACACTGGGAAGCTTGGAGTGGGCTACATGAGAGAAAGTAAAGCATGTTGTCAGCTGTTAAAAAAACCTTCCCCCTGAGGTTTCTGATGGCTACCAGAGGCCAAATGATCTATCACCTTAATTCACCAGACAGACTCTACCTGATGTATCCAGTAATGGCACCAGGCAAAGGCAACAGCAAAAGACCTACACAGCACCTGTCAAAGGGAGACTGCTCAGACTGCCCCTGCCCCAAATTCCAGTTCCCCACATGGGCTTGCAAGCAGTTTAAACCTCTGCTGATTTTTTTTTTTACCAACAAATTGTGTTTCTCTAATAGAAACTTCGGTGGAGAGTGCTGCACTCGCAGAGTTTTCCACCTGTGCGTACCTGAGCAATATCCCAGCAGGGATCCTTCAGCTGCCTGTGGGAACAGATTTAAAAAGGAGTACCTACATCTGAAATGGAAATCCCCAACTCCTCCCACACATTTTCCAAGGAGACCAAGGAGACTGGCAGCTAAAAATCTTACAGCAAATGGCAGCTCATTTACCAAAAGCTGCTACATTTCTCAAGTGCACTAAAATATCCATCCCAGTGCTCTAGTGAAGCTGGATAGCACCCAGAAAAAGTCAGGAGCCTCTTTCTTGGTTTTAAATATCACTGGGGAATATAAAAGAGATCCTTTTAGTTAATACTAATTATTATTCAGTCTATCATTAACAGCAACTGCACACACTTTGATAGCCGAGTTGAGAGGAAGCTTTGTTGTTGGGTTGGGGTTGGGTTGGGTTTTTTTATTGCTGATTCTGTGACTAGTTGCCAAACTTTTCTTATTACTGGTAATTAGATCCTGTTAGTCTGGCATCTGCTTCTGCTCCAGCACCAAGTGCAGAAGGCTCTTGATGCATGAGGGAGGTCTGTGTTTAGGAAGGGAGGGATCTGAGCACATTCCCAAAAATCTGAATGGGCAGGAACTGCCTGCACAAGGGCAAAGGGGAAGCAAAAGAGCCACTTCTTGTCTCCTTGGTTCTGAAGTGATTGTAATTAGATGGCCTTTGCAGAACACCAAACTGCTCAGCCTCTTTAAAGCATCTTTAAAACACAGGTGTTACAAAATGATTGGCAGTGGCAATGTTTACATTTCCTGCTGGTAAAGACAGAATGGCTCCAGGGATGTTTTTACACTTAGGACAAGTCCATCAGGGTGTGACAAAGAAAGCTGGGGCACAGAGCTCATTCCAGGAGCCTGTCTCAAAATTCCTATCCGTTGATTCATACTTTTTGTAAAATAAAGACTCTGCTGACAGCTCCTCGGGGCATAAGAAGGGCTTCTAAAACACCTCTTACACACAGGGATTAGCAGCAATTTAGAGATTTTGGTTTCAGAGGTAAAAGTGATTAGAAAAAAATCTCTGAAAATGTAAAACATTAATTTCAGGAAATGTCAGGTTTGCAAGTCCTTTGTTCTAAGGGACAATGGTAAACAATGTTCCAGCGACATCCAGTGGGAGCCGGCAGGAGATACAGACAGCAGAACTGCCCGCAGAACCTGGAGCCAAGGCAGCTGGGCTGAGATGGCCCTGCCAACCTGGACACTCCTACTGCAGCTCAAGTGGTCTGAGACATCCTCCTTGGCGTTTGTAGCCAGGTAAGCTCAAACCAACCCTCACATCCCTCTAACAAACACAGAGACCACTCAGGTGAAAGCCTTCACTGTCACTGTTCTGACAACAGGATAAGAGAGGGGGAAAAACCAATCACATTGAGATCCTGCTGGTCGTGTCTGAAGCACTAGAAATCAACCTGAGCCAACATGCATGGAAAGCAGCTGGAAAAAAACCTGTGCTTGGATCAAAGCAACATTAACTCCTGGCAACCCGAGAGCATCAGTCTGATGGACACAGGGACACTTGATCTATTCATTATGGTCTCAGTTCAGAATGCTTCAGCTTGTGCACTCTGACAAAGCATCTTCAGCTGTTTTACCCCAAATTCTTACTGTCTCAAGAAGTAAAACCCATGACAAGGTGATTCTTCCCCTTTACTCTGTTCTTGTCAGACCTCCACCTCAAACACTGCATCCAGTTCTGGCGTGTCCCCAGCATAAGGGCACAGAGCGGTTGGACTGAGTCCAGAGGAGGGCCTCAAAGATGATCCAAGGCTGCTCTGATGACAGGCTGAGGGAGCTGGGAGTGTTCAGCCTGGAGAAGACTCAGTGGGGACTTTAGAGCTGCTTTCCAATGCCTGAAGGGATCCTGCAGGAAGACTGGAGAGGAACTTTCCAAAAAGAGTGTTCAGAGACAGGACGAGGGGGAATGTTTTGAAGCTGAGGGAGAGCAGGGTTAGACTGGAGCTCAGGAAGAAATTCTTTAGTAGTGAAGGGGGTGAGACTCTGGAACAGGCTTCCCAGGACGGCTGTGGATGCCTCCCTACTGGTGGTGTTCAAGACCAAGCTGGATGAGGCCTTGGGCAGGCAAGTCTAGTTGAGAGGTGTCCCTGCCCATGGCAGGCGAGTTGAAGGAGATTATCTCTGAGGTCCCTTCCAACCTGACCCATTCTGTGACAAGTCTACAGAGAGACACTGACCTCTGGAATCTCTCCAGTGGACATAGGTTACCTGTGCCATAGTAAGGGAACAGGTGTGGTCTGCAGAGCAAAGAGCATCTCCATTAGCAGCTGCTGCTGTAAGGCTGTGCTGTATCTTGTACAAAGCAGCTTGATCCCAGCAAAAGCAAAAGTGCTGCACAATGGTTCACCCTCTCTTCTGTCAACACAAGATCTCTTACATCAGCCTCATTACCTGCTTATTTTACTAATGACTTCTGAAGGCAGCCATCAATTGAAACACTTTTAGTCTAAGATTAATCCCCTCCTTTTCTCTCGTTGGTGGGGGCCAAGGAAGAAAAGGTGAAAGGTAATTTTTAAAGCAGAAATCCTTCTTATCACCATCTGGCCCTGATGAATATGGGAAGAACTCTGTTGATCCATTAATAAATGCAGCATTACAAAGTGGAACAGATAGCTGGAGAATGCATCAGTCATCAACAGAAAAGCCTCTGCTAAACTCAGAGGAATGACCTTCAAAATTAGAAAGAAACAGTAACAGAGGGAGAAAAGCTGTGCCACCTAATGCACATTCTGGCCCTGATTCAGGAGCCATTTGCCATTTGGGAAGTCAACAGAACTAAACATTAAAACTCTTCCCTTGATCTCCCTTTTGCACAGACCCCATCTGGGCCAAAGACCTGCAGCAAAGTTGCACTCTTGCCCTGAGCCACCAGTCCTTGTGATGCACCTACAGAAATATCCCAAAGCTTTTTCTTGGACATACAAAACACCCACAGGCTGTTACTGGCCTCCAACAGTCACATACCCATGGCTAGGACCCACCAGGTACTATTTTCCAAGTCATGCCCAAAAGAGAGCTGCACATGGAGCGAACTCTTCTCCCAAGCCATGTTCCCAAGAGGATTCACCTCACACCACTTCTTCCTGATAGTGCAGGAGAAACAACTGCGTGGTTTGCCTGTTCCCCTGTGTAGCACACACAAGAACTAACATTTCCCTAAGAAATCATCTAATGTCCCACACCATCATTCCTCACTGAAATGAAACTTCACAGAAGGCAAATTCTTCATCGTGGCAAAGGCACAAACAGTAGTGCAGGGTCTCTATTTGCCACTGTCTGCACAATATTAATGCAGAAAATGACAGACTGGCTTGGATCGATACTTCCCTGACTTCTCCATCCATCAGCCCCCCCCGGTTTGATAGAAGTCCTCCCACATCACGTTCTCCCAGGCTGATGAGATCACAGTGCCTCTTTCCAGCATGACTGATGGTGTGGAGAGGCATAATTGCCCAATAAATCACAAAGATCTGAGATCCTCTGGGTGCCGAGGAGACACAACCAAACATCATAAAATACAATAAGTTAATTAATTACCAGAAGATTTTTACCACCTGTAGACAAGTTGAGTATTGCTTGTCACATACAGACACCCTGCAAGACTCAGCCCAAACCACCTTGCTGCAGAATCGGAGCCTGCAGCTATCAACATCTCAGTGTGGGCAAAGGGCTCCAACCCTTGCTGCAACACAATTTCAAGGGCTACCAATAAGCCTGAAGCATCACTGGTATTCCATTCCATTCTAGCTGGTCCAGAGGGACTGTCAGCACCTCAGGAGCTTCATCACATGAACCACAAGGGCAGGGAGAACAGGTCTGCAAAAGGTACATCCTGTCCTGTATCTGATTGTCATTCATTACCACAAATACCTGCTGCAGTGACCCATTCCCTGCACAGCCTTGCAGCAGGCTGGGACTCCCACGGTGCCTCTTCCTTTCTGCTGATCCTCACACATGAGCTACTCAGCATCCCAGCACTATGGAAACAAATGTCCTACTTCATCACAGCGGTGGGGAAAAGATGTTTCTGCCTGCTATCTAGAGGACTTTGTGTAGGTACTGTGGGCAGCAGACACATCACCAGGGGTTTGCTGGCCTCAGGTCATGGCACTCTGCAGAAATAGGTGCTGGTAAGACACCTCCTGCCTGCCTCCTAAGCACAGCAGCAGGACTGTGTGAAAAACCGCAGAGCCTGAAAGCTCAGATGTCATCACCACACGGTGTGGGCATTACTTCAAGTATTTCAGCTAGAATTTGATACCCTCAAAGCCTGAAGGAATTAAGCCCTTCCTGGCAGCTCCCAGCCTTGGCCAAGTGCAAGCCACACGGCCCCCTATGCTGAGGCTCAAGACTGGCACCAACGAACACATTCATCCAAGCAAGCAAAGCCACAATCTGCTAACTTGAGCTCAGGAGCAGCAGTAGTGCCCAGAACCCTGTTTTACAGGCTGCTGATTCCACAACCTTTAATCCTTTCTGTCAGGCCTGCAAGATCAGGTATTAACATTGCTGTAACCTCTTGTACTAATTAAGATAGCAGATCTTCGGTGCTCACCTCTGCTGGCTTCAAAGCAGAGCGCTGACAGGTTGCAGAAGTGTTTGAGCACTCCACTGAGTGGCCCTTGTAAAACAGATTGTAATGAACGCTCCCCAGGAAGCTCTGAGGGAAGTGAGCAGTCATTAGCACACGGCTGGAGCTAAAATACCTGAGCTAAGTTAGGAAACGAGCAGGTGGGAAGGTTGGTGCTGTGGAAAGAAGCCACCAGTCCCAAATGCTCTGCAGGTGCTTCTTAGAGACATGGACACACTGTCCAGGATCTGTCCTTTCTACAAAGTCACACTGAAGTGGCCCCAGACCTTTTGCTTCTCCATCACGTTACAAATGACCTTCAAAGGTTGAGAGAGTTTGGGCTCTGCAGCCTGGAGAGGATAAAGTTTCCAGGAGACCTTGGAGTGGCCTTGCAAGGTCTGAAGTGGGCCACAGGAGGGCTGGGAAGGGACTATTGACAAGGTCTTGTCATGACAGGAGGAGAGCGAATGGGTTTGAACTGGCAGAGGGGAGATGGAAACTGGATGGTAGGAAGAAGTTCTTGGCAGTGAGGGCGGTGAGACACTGGCACAGGTTGCCTGTATCTTCCATCACATTGGGTGCTTCTGTGCTCCACAACCTCCCTGGAGGTGTTCAGGACCAGGTTGGATGAGTCCTTGAGCAACCTGTTCTAGTGGGAGGTGTCCCTGCCTATGGCACAAGGGGATTGGAACTGGCTGAACTTTGTTTGAGGTCCCATCCAACCTAAACCATTCTATGATTCTATGAAAAGAAGGGATGGTTTCCATTAGACCCCAGAAAAAGAAGCCAAAGCAGTTCAAGGTAACTAGACAAGCAGGGAGTCTCTCTTCTCTGAGCTGAAGTGATCCTCAGAGATACTTCAGCCATGCAGACACACAGGTACATAGATGCACAGAATGTGATAGGTTGGAAGAGACCTTAAAATCTGCCATGGGCAGGGACACCTCCCACTAGCCCAGGCTGCTCAAGGGCTCATCCAGCCTGGGAGGAGGCAGCCACAACCTAGAATCATAGAATGGTAAGGTTGGAAGGGACCTCAAGGATCATCTAGTTCCAACCCCCNATCCTCTAGTCCCAACCCCCTGCCATAGGCAGGGACACCTCCCACTAGTACAGCTCACTCAAGGCCTCATCCAATCTGGCCTTGAACACATCCAGGGAGGGAGCAGCCACAACTTCCCTGGGCAACCTGTGCCAGTGCCTCACCACCTTCACTGTAAAGAACTTCCTCATAATACCCAGTCTAAATCTCCCCTCTGCCAGGTTAAACCCATTGCCCCTTGTCCTGTCATTGCAAGACCTTGTCAATAATCCCTCCCCAGCCTCCCTGTAGCCCACTTCAGATACTGGAAGGCTACTATCAGGTCCCCTCGAAGCCTTCTCTTCTCCAGGCTGCAGAGCCCCAACTCTCTCAGCCTGTCCTCATAGCAGAGCTGCTCCAGCCCTCTGATCATCTTTGTGGTCCTCCTCTGGACCCGCTCCAACACTTCCATGTCCTTCCATGCCCAACCTCCCTGGGCAACCTGTTCCAGAGTCTCCCCATCCTTGCTATAAAGAATCTCTTCCTCTTATCCAATCTGTATCTACCTCCATCCCCAATATCTCCTCATTTCTCAGCAGGTCCAGCCCAGACTTTTGCAGCAGTGAGAGATTCTCCCACTCCAACCAGACCACAGACTCATCTGCTCTGCCAGTGACCCCTCCTTGCCTACACACCTGGGATGAGGCTGCACAGGCAGGATCTAAACTTCTTCAAGACATCCCAAGGATTTTGGGAAAGGCAAAGCTAACCAGGTCAGGAAGGTGTGACCCAGCTGTAGATGAGGTTTGAGCTTAAAGCAGAGTCCAGGATCCAGGATTGAATAAAGTTTAAATCCCAAAAGCTGCTTAGGACTAAAGTGTTGCTATTTTTCGCTTGCCTATACCCAGACACTGATGAGGGACTAAGCACTTTCTGAACTTGCAGTTGAAGACACCACAGAGTTACAGGGAAAGGGAGCTGTAAAAGATGTTTCCTCCATAAATATCGCCAAGTCTCTTCACAAGGACACAGAGAGGATCCAGTTAAAGCAAGAAGAAACATTTGGAAAAAGACAAGAGACACAAAATGGGTTAAAGTGTTCAGAACTGGAATGACTCAGGACCTCACCGAACAAAGAGACCTCAAGGCTCTGCAGTTTCTTTGGTTACAGAAAACACAGTTGGCAAACAGGTCCCTGTCTCACAGCCCAGAGACCAAGCACAAAAAGTAAAGAGTTCCCAACTTCACCCCTTCTGCAGCTCTAAAGGTGCAAAATATTGTGATTTAGAGCCAAGCAATCCTCTCCTGATCCAACTAAATCCTCTCCTACTCGCTCTGACTAAAAGGTTACTGCAGTCTTCTTCCAGACTTCCCTAACCACACAATTAAAAAGCAACAGCAAAAAAAGAAACCAAACCCACAAGGTCCAAACCTAAACACAAACGAACAAAACAGAACAACTCAACTCAAATTAAAAAAGTAAATAAAATAAATTTGGGGGACAAAAATGAATACAGTTGGCAATTTCATTACCTCTCTAGCCACCTCTGCTGGATTTCACTCCATGCTTGCCAGCAGACTTGGCCAACTTAACCTTTGAAAAGGTTTTCTTTATTGATCAGCAGTTACACAGACATTTCCATTTCTTGGAGGGAGGAAGAGGCAGGGAAGAAAATTAAATTACTTTGCTTAGTGATCTTAATTATCTGAAATAATTACCTTCAGTCAATTCTCAAACAAGAACTCTCTGGAGAACAGTGGATTTTAGTTTGGATAAAGGGAAAAGGATTGAGTCCAAAGGAATACATTTGGTAACTTACTTAGATATACCTAATTAACCAGCTGAGTGAGGAATCCAATCAAAGCTCCTCCATTACATTTAATTATTAAAAACCATTGAAGGAGGGAAAAATAAAACAGAAGGAAGGGTCTAAAAGAGCTCTCTGTGACTCAAAGGATCATTTCAGCTAAGAACTGAACAACTGAGTGAGAGGAGTAAAATGTTTTTGATAAACCAATTCATTTCCTAGCCAGGACCCAGGAGATGGAGCGAGTGGCTCAGGTGTTTTGTACACAGCTCTGTGCTGGAACGAGCACAAAGGTTTTTAGCCTTCCCAAAAATGGGCAGAGCTTCACGAAGACCTTTCCAGTGGAACACAAGGGAGAAGCTTTGTTCTGCGTGCAGTGGTAGCTGACAGCTTGCAGGGCTGTCGGCCGATTAAAAGAAATGAGCCCTGTTACAGGAGGCATTAGAGAGTCCTCCAAGAGTTTCCACATGGATTTATCCATCCATATGTGTGCATCTCAGCCTGGAGAGTAAGCAAGTAAGTCTTGCTGCTGAATGTTTGTGGCAATGAGAGAAAAATGGGATTTGGGTTTGTTTGTTTTAGCCCAGGAAAAAAGAGGATGCCTGCATATCCACAGCTGAGGGCACAGATTCACAGCCTCCCTGAAGAGCCAAGAGCAAGGCAGCTGATGCCACCTGAGCAGAGCCTCTTTCCTCTCTGCTATAGCTCTTCACAAATTCATAGGGCAGAGGACAGTATTTCTTTATTTAGATGGGAATATACTTAGCAGGAGTACCTAAAGGACCCTGGCACATTGGGACGCTCTCATCTTGATTCAAAAGTTCTGTGTCTGCATCCCTGTGCTACAGCAGCTGTGTCCCATCACCTCTCCCCACCTCCACAGGAAGAGGAAATTTCTTCCTGTGGGTGCTGGGCTCCAGCTACTGGCCACAGGAACATCTTTTAGGATAGCATCATGGAATTGTTTTGGTTGGAAAAGACCTCTAAGGTCATTGGGTCCAACCATCAACCCAACACCACCACAGCCACAGGTTTCTTCAACACCTCCAGGGATGGTGACTGGCACCTTCCTGGGCAGCCTGTGACAATACCTAGGCACTCCTGCAGGAAATTGTTCCTTGTCTCCAATACAACTCTCCCTTGGCATGATTCCAAGCCATTTCCTCTCATTCTATCACCTGATACTAGGGAGAAGAGCCCAAGCCCCACTGCACTGCAACCTCCTCTCAGGGAGCTGTAAAGAGCAATGAGGTCTCCTCTCAGCCTGCTTTCTCTCCAGGCTGAACAACCCCAGATCCCTCAGCTGCTCCTCACAGGACCTGTTCTCCAGGCCTGGTCTAGCAGGAGGTGGCCCTGTCCACGGCAGGGGGGCTGGATCTGGATGATGTTGAAGGTCTCTTCCAACCCAAATCATTCTGTGATTCCATGAGAGGCCTGGACATAGCATTTTGGGCTATCTCTGCAAATTCATTAGTAAGTTCTGGAAAGTATCTGGCTTTTGGCAAGTGTCCCTCTTGTCCCCTGAGGAGCTGGCATCCACATCCTCCAGGATACTCACTGTTTGGCTGCTTGCACTGGCAGCAGGCTGCACTCATCTATCAGATGGGATTGGATAATTTGGTTGTTTTTTTTAAGAGGCGTAGGAAGGCAACAGAAAATAATGAGAAAGTGCTTTGCTAGGGAGTATCTGGGAGCCTGCTCTTTGCTGTTCATCTGCTTCTCTATTAATTATCTGCACCAAATATTAACACTTTCATTCAGTGAAGCACATGGTGAGGATGACTTCAAGTCAGCATTTGCATCTACAGCAGCCTTTCTCTTCCAGAAGGAGCACCTTTTGCTAAGCAGCCTGATTTTCCTGGCTCTGGATCCCAAGCCTCCTTCCAGCTCCCATCCTCTCTGTCCTTTCGCCTTTCTTTTTTCTTTTCCTTTTCCCAAATCTGGTTAACTCAGGAGAAGGCAGCACTGATCAAACCACCACCCCCGTGCACACAGGAAATGCAAAATGTATCAGTATCTTAAAAGGGGCTGCAGGAAAGCTGGGGAGGAACCTTTTAGGCTGTCAGGGAGTGACATGACTGGGGGGGATGGAACAGAGCTGGAAATGGGGAGAGTCAGACTGGAGGTTAGGGAGAAGTTGTTCAGCATGAGGGTGCTGAGAGACTGGCAGGGGTTGCCCAGGGAGGTGGTGGAAGCCTCATCCCTGGAGGTGTTTAAGGCCAGGCTGGATGAGGCTGTGGCCAGCCTGATCTAGTGTGAGGTGCCCCTGGGTGTGGCAGGGAGTTGGATGCTCTTTGTGGTCCCTTCCAGCCCTGACTGATTCTATGATGTGATGCTGTGACCATGAAGCTTTCATATCCAATCACCTTTACCTTGTGTAGCTCTGCTGCCCTATCACCAGCTCATCCAGAAACTCTCTTTCTGCTTTCCCCTCATGTCCTGGGGAGAGATGCTCAGAGTTTCTATTGCAGTTTGAGCTGGAAGATTATGATGAACTAGGAGCCTAGAACTTTTAAGGTCCAAATTTCTGCCACATGAAGGCAGAAAATTTGACCTTGCAGTTTGTCATTGAGATAAAAGGGCTATGAGGATGATGAAGGGACTGGAACATCTCTGTGAGGAGGAAAGGATGAGGAACCTAGTCTTCTTCTGCTAGTTTGAAGAAGAAATGGCTGAGGGGGGATCTTATTGGTGTTTATAAATATCTGAAGGGTTGGTGTCAAGAGGCAGGGGTCAGGCTCTTTCCAGTGGTGCCCTATGATAGGACAAGAGGCAGTGGACACAAACTGGAACCCAGGAAGTTCCACTTCAACTTGAGGGGAATTCATTGCTGTGAGGGTGCTGGAGCCCTGGAGCAGGATGCCCAGAGAGGTTGTGGAGTCTCCTTCTCTGGAGACTTTCAAGACCTATCTGAATGTGTTCCTGTGTGGCCTACCTTAGGTTATCCTGCTTTGGCAGTGGGGTTGGACTTGGTGACCCCCTGAGCTCCCTTCCAACCCCCACCATTCTATGATTGTAAAACAATGAGGATCACAGCCAAGAAACTTGTTTGGCAAACAAAACCAAACTCAGAAGGACCTCACAGACAAGATCAGTGGAGCTTAAAACACACAGACTAGCTTAAGAAGAAAGACAAAAAGAGTCCCAGCTCCTCTCTGTGCAGTGCAGAGCTGTTGGTGAGCGTATGGGTGGTGGCAAGCAGGATGTGCACCTCCTCACAGCACACTGGCACCCTGCATGCCAGCATGGGAGTCCTCAGCACCACCTACTACATGGAAAAGAAGCCACTTTAACTCTTCTTTTTGCTCCTCCTAAGGTGGCCTCAGGGAAGTTTCTCTTCCACATCTTGCAGGTTGGTAGGGATGCTCAGAACACCTCACGTTCCTCCCTGCCAGCACCAACCTGAAAACAGACACCTGACAGCCATTTCCAGGGCTCTGCAATGTAAATAATGAAGGGTTTCATACTGGGAGGAATCAAATGGCACCAGAGGACTCTGCTAATAAATCAGGAGCAAGGCAGGTGGTCTCTTGTCTGGCATCTCAGAGCTGATGTGCAGCTTTATGAGGAGGGAGGTGGCTCTGCTACAAAAGCCATCAATATAAATCTCAGATTTGAGAAGCTGCAGCACTTTTTTCTGCTGGTTTTCAGCAGAAAAAAAACTTGGCAAAGGGCTGGGCTAAGGAACACAGCTGCACCACACAGACTTTGGGGGCTCTCTCTTCATCACTGTCCCCTAAAGCATTGTCATTCACTGAGGGACAACCCTCTTGCTGTCAATTGCACTTAAAAAGACTGGATGGACACTGTGGGTGGGGAAAAATGCACCTACAAATCACTTTCTTGCATGAGGCCACCTAGGGAGTTTGTCTCACTTAATAATAAACAATGATTTTTCACTGCACTGATATCTAAGCTCCTCTTTCACCTCTGCCACACAGTCCATGATGTGTCTGTGTGGGACAAGAGGACCTGTGAGGTGCTGGAGGAGGTGCTGGAGAGGGGCACCCTGGTTGCAGCTGCTGTGCTTTTGTGGTTGGGTGAGGAGCAGGAGCAGAGGTTGTGTGTCCAGAAACCTGCCCTGCCCAAAACTGCAGAAAGGGTTTGGCTGAACAGAGGCTGTGAACCCTGGGGGAGCTCTTCTGTCTGCTAGCAGCTCTCTGGGCCCATCAGCTGTATTTGCTCACCACCTTTGGTGGGCTTCCCTCCTGGCATCCCAAATCCCAGGGACATCCAGCACCTAATTGAGTAATCTCTCCCTTTTTTTCACTCAGCTCTTCTAACCTTCTCTTCTAACACACTTAGAAAGCTTTTGAGTTCTGTGGAGGAGGGAAGCAAAAGGGGTTCTGTCTCTCTCTCAATTACCCACTTAGCATGGGTGCCACAGACCCATTGGGTCACCTGAGCCACAGAGCCATTATCTGTCCTGCACCCTGTCAAATCCCAGAGAAAGGAAGTGGGAAGGTTCCAGCTGACAAGAACAGGCTTTGATTTAGTGCTGCTGTAACCAGCTGCACACTGTCTGAAGATGACAGAGCACCTGCAAGGTGCTGCATTTACCCACAGCTGCCCTTTCTCCAAGCAGGACACAGAAAAGATTATCTGAACAGGTTTGAATGTATCCCCTGTGTCACAGCAGACAGGTCAGCTGCCAGCAGCCATCCCACAGCTGCTCCAAAGTGGTCAGAAAAGAGATAGCCTGATCCTAGCAGGATGCAGGCAGGCAAGATTCTCTCCAATCATCATCAGACCAGGGCAGTGCCCTGTTATGAGAAACAGCAGCTCAGGAAATCATCGTGAACCATGTCTCAGGCTGTGAAAGCTGGGATCAGGCTTAAAGAGTTGGGGTTGTTCAGCCTGGAGAAGAGAAAGTTCCAAGGAGACCTTAGAGCAGCCTTGCAGAACGCAAAGGGGGCTACAGGAGAGCTGGGGAGGGACTTCTGGCAAGGGCTTGGAGTGATGAGAGGCAATGGCTTTGAGCTGGAAGAAGGGAGATAGAGACTGGAGATTAGGAAGAAATTCTTGCCAGTGAGGGTGGCGAGACACTGGCACAGGTTGCCCAGGGAGGTGTTCAAAGCCAGGCTGGACAAGGTCTTGAGCAACCTGCTCTAGTGGGAGGTGTCTGTGGCAGGAGGTTGGAACTGGATGATCTTTAAGGTCACTTCCAACCCAACCCACACCGTGAATCTGATTCTCCGCCCATTTTAGGCTTAGCAGAGTACAGTGAACACTGCAAGCGCTGATGGCTAGCCAGATCTCATGGGAAAGGTGAGCACAGCACCACAGAGCTCCAGCCAAGGGTACCAAGGTGCAATTCCCAATTGCAGGCAAAGGCAGCTTTTATCAGTACTCCTGCACACCAGAGATGGACTCTGACTGCTTATGAAATGTTTTGTCATCTAGCTTCCACTTCTCAGCAAGCTGACGAAAAAAAAGCCTACATCCATCAGACATGTTGTCTTACCAGCTCCTGATATGTTTTGGCTACTTGCAGAGACTAAGGGAAGTCTTTGGAGCAGATGTGAAGCTCAGATCTTGTTTGCTCACTTGTCATCACTCGACAAGCAAAACAAACACTCCTGCTCCTGCAGAAATTAGCCCTCGTGTCCTCACAGTGCCGAGCAGATCAGGAGGTGGTGTTGGTGTATCACTTACAAGAGGGTTTTTTCCTTCCTGTTCTCATGCCTGTAATCACAGATAAAACAGGGGGAAAAAAGAGTGATTTGAAGTTGCTATCTGGCCCAAGAGGAAGGAAAAAAAAAAAAAAAAACCCCAAACCTTACCAGGAACACATAATCCAGTATGAGATGAGCCCAGAAGAATATAATTGGATTCCTTCCTAAGTTAAATTCTACACCACCCTTATCTCCTTGATTATTTACTGCAGGCAGAAAGAAGCAATGAAAAATTGCTCTTGGTGAAGCCTTTCAGCCAGATTTCAGCATCCTGAAAGATTTATGTTGGAACTGGGGGGAAAAAAAAAAATTTAAAAAAAAAAAAAAGCAATATTTTTACTGGGNTTAAAAAAAAAAAAAAGCCATATTTTTACTGGGAATGCCTTAATAGGTTTGGCTCTGAACAGCCACTACATGGGGTAAAAATAATTGTTCTGGAAATCCTGAATTTTATCTTTCGTTCCTGTAACAACTGAGAGCTTTCATCTTCTCCCCAAAGGCATCACCTAGCAGGGAGGTGTCCTGCCATCCAAGGGGGACAGTCTCCTGTTTCCAGCAGTCATGTCACTGGGGACTTTCAGGTGCCACTGGGGACTTTCAGGGGGTGCTGCCAGAAGCATGTGAAGTTGAAACCCACTTCCCACCACAGCTCCAGCCCCAGCCCTGCGCTGGCCAATACTCCCAGGGTGATGCCAGCAGGAGCCCAAGAATGAAGGGCAGCAGCAGCGGTGGGGAGCAGAGCCCCAAAGTACCAGGTGAGGTGGGACCCAAACCAGCCCCTGATGGACCCACAGCACTGCTGTGGAAAGGACACAGCAAATGCAGCAGAGCAGAGAGCAGAGCTGTCCCTGCCTGCACTTGGCAGCAGTTACCTCCAGCTTGCTCCCTCTGCAGCTCTCCAGGGGCAATTGGTCGTGGCAGTGGTGGGAAGGTTGAACTTTTCAGGGCTTCCCATGCCCCACCAGCCAGCAGACACCATCATTTCCTGAGCCTCTCCTCCCCAGATGCACAGAATTTTTTTTTAATTTTTTTTTTTTTTTGCTTTTTATGGATGCAAAACTAACCCCTTGAGTAAACTTCTATTCAAACCTACATAATTAGCACTTCATTTTTTAACAAAAGGTAATGAGAGGCCCTTTTAGGTTCCTAATTGGTCATTACTTCCTTTTAGACAGCTCTGAGGATGAATTATCAACATGGGAAATGCACTGTGGCAGGAACTGTGCAGCCCAGGAGGAAAACGAGCAAAACACAGATTCACAGAATGGCTCAGCTTGGAAGGGACCTCAGAGTTCATCTCCTCCAATCTCCCCACCATGGCCAGGGACATCTCTCAGCTAGACTCAGCTGCTCAAGGCCTCATCCAACCTGGTCTGGAATACCCCGAGGGAGGAGCCAGCCACAGCTTCCCTGGGCAGCCTGTTCCAGAGTCTCACAACCCTTGCACTGAAGAACTTGCACCCTCAGCAAGTTTGCAGATGACACCAAGCTGTGTGGCACAGTCGACTTGCTAGAGGGCAGGGATGCCATCCAGAGGGACCTGGACAGGCTGGAGAGTTGGGCCCAGGCCAACCTGATGAAATTCAGTAAGGCCAAGTGTAAGGTCCTGCACCTGGGTAGGCACAATCCCAAGCACAAATACAGGCTGGGTGGTGAATGGCTGGAGAGCAGCCCTGAGGAAAAGGACCTTGGAGTCTGGGTTGATGAAAAGCTCAACATGAGCCTGCAGTGTGCACATGCAGCCCAGACAGCCAACCGAGTCCTAGGCTGCATCAAGAGAAGCGTGGCCAGCAGAGCAAGGGAGGTGATTCTGCCCCTTTACTCTGCTCTCGTCAGACCCCACCTGGAGTACTGTGTGCAGTTCTGGAACCCTCAGCACAGGAAGGACATGGAAGTGTTGGAGCGGGTCCAGAGGAGGGCCACAAAGATGATCAGAGGGCTGGAGCAGCTCTCCTATGAGGACAGGCTGAGGGAGTTGGGGCTCTTCAGCCTGGAGAAGAGAAGGCTTCGAGGGGACCTGATAGTGGCCTTCCAGTATCTGAAGGGGGCCTACAGGAAGGCTGGGGAAGGATTATTTACAAGGTCCTGCAATGACAGGACAAGGGGCAATGGGCTTAAACTGGCAGAGGGGAGATTTAGACTAGATGTTAGGAGGAAGTTCTTTACAGTGAGGGTGGTGAGGCACTGGAACAGGTTGCCCAGGGAGGTTGTGGATGCTCCCTCCCTGGATGTGTTCAAGGCCAGATTGGATGAGGCCTTGAGTAACCTGTACTAGTGGGAGGTGTCCCTGCCTATGGCAGGGGGTTGGAACTAGATGATCCTTGAGGTCCCTTCCAACCTTACCATTCTATGATTCTATGATTCTATGAACTTCTTCCTCAGTTTCCCTGCTCTGCCTCAGCTTCAAACTATTCCCCCTTGGCCTGTCCCCAGACACCCTCAAGAACAGTCCCTCTGCAGCCTTCCTGCAGGACCCCTTCAGGAACTTGAATGCAGCTCTAAGGTCTTTTCAGGAGTCTTTTCTTCTTGAGGCTGCATATACCTCATCTGCACTGTCCTTGTGCAGCACAGACTAAATTTGATCCCAGAGTAGCCCTTCTTCACCTGAAGAAATCCAGCTTCAAACCCAGCCCCACAAGGTTTGACGTTTAGGTGACAGGAAGGTTGTACATTTGGGGGTGGTGAGTCAGGACGTGTCCCAGAAAGACATTTTCCATCAAAACAGTGACAATGAGAGATGTGCTGGTTGGAATTATTTAGGAGCAGATAACCAATCTGTACAGTAAATGTGCTGCTGAACAGCTTAATTAACAGCCCATACCTATCAGGAGCTAATCACAGGACTGTACTATTTTCAAATGCACGGTCACCACCTTGCTCCCAGGATCACTGTTAGCAGGTGAAGAAAAACTTGCACGACCTGGAGCCGAGTTCTTTGGGTTACCAATTTCACAAACCAATTTCACCATTTTCTCTGTGAAAGCACAGCTTGTAGAAAGGAGCCACACTTCCCAGCACAGGCTGTGCAGAAGCAGCATCTCCTTCCACATCAGCTCATTCCCAACCCTGCTAAAACGAAGGACCCTCCTTGACGTCACACTCGGTGTCTGCTTTCAGGCAACAAAAGAAAGCAAGCACAGCTTATAGGTGCCACTGGAGAGGGATAGGTGATTGAACTGCACATTAGTGCAAGGAGCTCACCTAGGACACCTTCCTCCCCAGCTACAGTGCTGGTACAAGTCCTTATTTCTTTATTTTTGCTCCACAGGCGATGCTGCTGTCATCGGCTGTGCTGCAGTGCTCTCTGCTGGCACCTGCCTGCGAATCTCAGGGATGCTGCAGCTGGGTACAGGCAGTGCCAAAGCTGTCCCACCCCTGGGCCTCGCCTCCTCCTGGTGCTGCCAGGCCCAAGGATTTACAAGCCACGAGTCAAGCTCCTGGAAAACCCTGAGATTACCAACAGCACTTCCCTGGGTTTCCTTCCTGAGTTTGTATTGACATTCAGGGTGTCACACCTCACAACTGCTGCAAACCCCTCTTCATGCACCTCCTGCCTCACTGCTAACATCCAGGAGGGATTTTCTTTCCTCATTTCTTTGCAAAACCACACAGAAGTGTCCCAGCTCCTTTCTCCCCTGGGGACACCCAAGCTAAGCCTCACCATTTAATTCACTCCCAAAGCCAAGCTCTGCGATGAACACCCCTCAGGACCAGCATCAAAGACCAGAGGTTATTTCCCTGAGCATCTCCTTTGGGTGTTTGCTTCCTGCCCCCAGTGGCAGAGCCCACAGGGCCAATGGTGCCTGTAAAACACCTCTGCCAAGGGGCTGCTGTGACTTGCTCCTTGTTGGTTTCCATTGCCCCTCTGCACTTCTGACTCAGGCCCTTACAGAGGAGTTGGTTGCTTGCTCCAAGTGTCTTTGGTTACCAACTGCTATTTTGACTCCAGCCCACTGAGAGCTCAGCATAAGTCCCTGAACTGAACTCCCTGCTGTCCTAGACTGGCACCAGGCAAGGTCACCATCTCCACTGCTTCTTCCCACAGCAGGGGACAGAGGCAGCTTTCCCCTCTGGCTCCCACTGCCTTGGTGGTGTTTATCTCAGCACGGTCCTGAAGGCCAAACTCTGAGCACTGCTGTGGGAGGAGTGCACCTCCCACACACACCCAGGAGCCCATCCTGGCTCTGCATTGGTCAGGCAAGTCTCTTCCTTCTCCAAGCTGTCACTGTCCCAGCATTGCCCTGCTGCAGCCAGGCTCTCTCTGTGACACTCACAGTGCCTCACAGAAGTGCTCCACGAGCAGAATGAGGAGCACCTCCCCTCTGGGTTATCACAGCCACCAACAGCCCACAAGCCCTCGGGCTGCAGCTCAGTGAAGGCCTCCCCTGTGTCTGTGGAACTGCAGGATCACTAAGGTTGGAAACGACCTCTAAGCCCATCCAGTCCAACCTGCAGCCCAACACCAGCACAGACACCATGGCCGCAGGCTTCTCAAACACCTCTGGGGATGGGGACTCCAGCACCTGCCTGGGCAGCCTGTGCCAACCCCTGACCACTCTCACAGCAAAAACAAGTCCCTATTGTTATAAATATTCAAATCTATCATGCGGAAACAGGAAATATCCAACCTTATTAACTCAAACTTCTGCACCAAACAAACGAAATAACAAAAAAGGAACCCAGCACAGTAAACTGTTTGCAACTTACAAAAGGTTCGAGTACCCAGTCGGGGACTGTTTACACAGGGATTTTTCGAAAGGGGTTTAGGAAAGGAGAAACGCAAAACATCCCTGTGTGGCGCACGGCGGGGCAGGCTGAGGAGCTGCAGGTGCCGCTGCCAGCCGCAAGATGGATTTCCTCTGCCCGCAGCGGCGCCAGCCCGTAACAGCCGAGCTCACCCAGCGGTTACCTGTCAGCCGCAGGCGCTCTGCCGGTCTCACGGTCCAAGAAATTATAATCCCAGATTGCGTTTTCGGTGCAACCGCAGCGCAAGGAGGGTAGCGGGAGCCGAGTGCGCTGCCGCGACCGAGAGCCGAAGGCGGAAGCCAGGCGTGCCTGGGCAGCCTGAGGGTGAGGCAGGGCCAGGGGGCGAGGCAGGGCCAGGTGTGCCTGATCAGCCTGGGGGCGAAGCAGGGCCAGGGGGCGAGGCAGGGCCAGGTGTGCCTGATCAGCCTGGGGGCGAAGCAGGGCCAGGGGGCGAGGCAGGGCCAGGTGTGCCTGATCAGCCTGGGGGCGAAGCAGGGCCAGGGGGCGAGGCAGGGCCAGGTGTGCCTGATCAGCCTGGGGGCGAAGCAGGGCCAGGGGGCGAGGCAGGGCCAGGTGTGCCTGATCAGCCTGGGGGCGAAGCAGGGCCAGGGGGCGAGGCAGGGCCAGGTGTGCCTGATCAGCCTGGGGGCGAAGCAGGGCCAGGGGGCGAGGCAGGGCCAGGTGTGCCTGATCAGCCTGGGGGCGAAGCAGGGCCAGGGGGCGAGGCAGGGCCAGGTGTGCCTGATCAGCCTGGGGGCGAAGCAGGGCCAGGGGGCGAGGCAGGGCCAGGTGTGCCTGATCAGCCTGGGGGCGAAGCAGGGCCAGGGGGCGAGGCAGGGCCAGGTGTGCCTGATCAGCCTGGGGGCGAAGCAGGGCCAGGGGGCGAGGCAGGGCCAGGTGTGCCTGATCAGCCTGGGGGCGAAGCAGGGCCAGGGGGCGAGGCAGGGCCAGGTGTGCCTGATCAGCCTGGGGGCGAAGCAGGACCAGGGGGCGAGGCAGGGCCAGGTGTGCCTGAGCAGCCTGGGGGCGAGGCAGGGCCCGGAGAGACACGGCCCGAGGGCAGCGCAGAGCCCTTCGATCACCCCTCCAGCCAAACACAGCTGCGGGCAGCCAAAGGGGGCACAGGGCAGGACACTGCTCCCCGGGCAGCCCCCGGCCATTGCCTCTCATCCCCTCACTGGTTACTCAGGCTAAGAGCACCTGCCGGGCTCCCACCTTCAGCCGGGTAGCTGCAGAGAGCTCTCCCTGCAGCCTCCCTTTCTACAGACCAAACCCCCCCCAGCTCCCTCAGCTGCTGCCCCTAAATCCTGCTCTCCAGCCCTCCTCCAGCCCTGCTGCCCCTAAATCCTGCTCTCCAGCCCTGCTGCCCTTCTCTCTGCCTTGAGATTCTCCCACGCCAGAAGCACATAACCACAGATTGCATTGGGTTGGAGGGGGCCCTTGAAGCTCATCTTGCCCAACACCCACCCCTGCACTAGCATCTCCAACTAAATCAGCTTGCTCAGGGCCTCATCAAGTCTGACCTTGACTATCTCCAGGGATGAGGCCTCAACCACAGCCCTGGGCAGCCTGTGCCAGTGTCTCACCACTCTCACTGTGCAGAACTTCCTCCTGATGTCCAACTTAAATCTCCCCTGCTCCAGTTTCCAACCATTGCCTCTCATCCTATCCCCACAAACCCTTCTAAGCAGTCCCTCCCTAGCCTGCCTGTAGGTCTCCATTAGACCCCCAACACTCGAGTTCACTGAACCACAGACCCATGCAGGCTGGCACAGCCCCTCAGGAGCACCAAGCCCAACCTAGAACCCTGCTCTGCAACATTCACCTTAAACCACAGCCCCAAGCACCACATCCAAACCACCTTAAACACAACCAGGCTGGGGGACTCCAGTACCTCCCTGGGCAGCTCATGCCAGTCCCTGAACACTCTCTCCTAATGTCCAATCTAGACCTCCCCAGCCTCAGCTTGAGGCCATTCCCTCTTGGTCTGTCTCCAGTTCCCTGTGAGCAGAGCCCAGCAGCAGCCTCTCCACAATGTCCCTTCAGGAAGATGTAGACAGCAAATGTGATGGAATCTGCCCCAAAAAAGGCTCAAAGCCCTCACCTCAGAATGAAGATACTGAAGCAAAAAAGCATATAGAGGAAAAAGGTAAAAAAAAAAAAAAAAAAGCAATGTGTTTTGCAAGTGCTGCCTCGGAGTTGATTTATTCCTGATATAAAGCTAAACTTTGCAATGATCTGTACTGTGCCCATGCATTATTCTAGGTGGCAGTGTGAATCAACTGCCAGTGCCGACAGTGAAGTTGTTATTGCCAGCGCTAAAACCTGCACTACAGGAAAGCGCCAAGGGGCTCTCAACATTTCCTGTGCTTCTTGGGAGGGCACACACAGAGGGTTTGGAAGTCAAAAACAGAACCACAGAATCACAGAATGTCAGGGGCTGGAAGGGACCTCCAAAACTCTGCCAGTCCAAACCTCTGCCAGAGCAGCATCTTCTATACCAGGTCACACAGGAACACATCCAGGAAGGGTCTGAATATCTCCAGAGAGGGAGACTCCACAACCCCTCTGGGCAGACTGTTCCAGGGCTCTGTCACCCTCACAGGCAAAAAATTCCTCCTCTTGTTCCCATGAAACTGCCTCAGCTTCCACCACTGCCCTTGTGCTGGCACTGGGCATGACCCAGCAGAGCCTGGCTCCAGCCTCCTGCCACTCACCCTGCACACATTGATACCCATTGCTGAGGGCACCTCTCAGGCTCCTCTGCTCCAAGCTCCCAGCCCCAGCTCCCTCAGGCTCTCCTCCTACCAGAGCTGTTCCATTCCCTTCAGCATCTTTGTGGCTCTCTGCTGGACTCTCTCCAGCAGTTCTGTGTCCCTCTTGAACTGGGGTCCAGAACTGGCCAAAAATAGGCCAAAAAGCTGGGCATGGAGATAGATTAATGATTTTTTTTTTTTTCACCTCCATGTTTTTCTGACATCTAACAGTGAGGGCATCACCTTCCCCATGCTGGAGGTGAAAGGGCTGGAGCATCCCATGGGATACCCTGTCCAGGTCCAGTGCTGCTCCATGCTGTGTCCCCACAGAACTCCCAGTGTCAGGCAAAAGAAAATTCAGCTTTTTTCTTTTTTCTTTTTTTTTTTTCTTTTTTAATCCTAAGAAGTCGTTTGTTTGATTCAGGCAAATTGTATTTGCATTCCAGCCGGGAGCATCTCAGCCCCAAGCTGGGTACCGGCGAGGAGCAGCCTCTGTCAGGCAGCCTGCTCCATTTCTCCCCGCAGCAGCTGAAGCAGTCCCCGCTGGTGAGGCTCTGGGATCCCGTGCCCGCGCTGCCAGGTGCCCGCGCCGTGCCAGCACACCCACACCCACGGGCAGCTCCTGCTCCTGGCAGTGTACTGGCGGTGAAGTGCTGCCTGGTTACCACCACGGCAGAGCCATCATCATCGCCTCCTCCTCCTCCCTGCTGCCGGTGAGCACTGAGCGGGCTCTAATCCCCGCAGAGCCGAGCCGGAGCAGCAGCCAACAGGAGTTGCTTTGTTTGTGCTGACTTGGGTAAGCAAAATTTTCTTTCCTTCAATAGCCATTTGCTTTTCCTGGCTGTTCCGGGCAGGGAGCAGGTGGGATTCTGGCTGAGCAGGGCTTTTGGACACGAATTTTATCTAGGAAGAGACAAATACGGGAGGACTTCCCAGCACTGCCAGTCGAGTGTCCTCCAGCACTTGGGTTATATTTAGCAATTTCATAGAAAGCTGCCTCCTGGCATTTTTTACTTCAGAAGTAATTGAAGGAATCTGAAATATTGCTAATGAAAACAGAGATGCTGCAAGTGTTGCTATCGAGGGCTGTGGAGTTCAGGCGCTGCTCTGGAGGCGATGGAGCGCTGGGGCGAGCCCAGGATGCTGAACGTGGATTTGTTTTGTTGATGGCGAGCTCCAGTTCCTTCTCCTTTTGTCCCTGAGCACAGAGCTTGGCCTGGCAGTGAAGTCATTCACATGCAGATGGCTCGGGGCTTTAGAGTGGTTTTCAAAGCAGAGCCCTTTGACTTCGCCTTCTCCTTTGCTGTAAACTTCTTTCCGATTCCAAAGGCAAAGCCATGCAAGCAGAGTGTATCTTCCCCCTCCACATGGAACTTTGTCACAAGACCATTAATCATGCCTTACAATAATTTGCTAATGCAGTGCATCCATTCAGAAGCAGGGTCTGGCTGCAGATGGATTTGTTACTGGGAGATAGGAAAGCAGAACAAATTCCTCCAGGAAATCTTTTAAGCAAGGTCATCACAACATCCTTTATGTTCCCAGCGCTGGTGTGGCTTTGGCTGGAGCAGCCAGAGCAGAGCAGCAGCCCTGGTTATTGCCTTAGCAGAGGAGCCCAAAGATTAGACATTAATACTGGAGCTGTTCACTACCTCCAGCTTCTACTCATCAAACTGAAGTCCTGCTGACTGCTTAATTTGTTGTGATGGGGGGAGAAAGGGAAGCTAAAAAATTAAAGCAGTGTTATGTGCTTCAGTTCAATCTCCAAAGGTCTTTCCCTATCTTAATTAATGAGCATTTCCACGTTTCTGAGCCATCTTCACACACTGCTGTCCTTGCACTCTCAGAAGGTGAATGGGCAAAAACGGGAACCTGTGCCCTGCTCTAGAGCAGGTGCTTAAAATAATGTGCTTGCCAAGCGGGCACTGGGTGCCCTCTGTCCCTGCATCCCACTGCTGTGGCTGGAAGGGCTGCCCACCAAGCTGGGGGTGACACTTGTGTGAATGGGGTGTCAGGATGGATCTGGCAGACAGAGCATGCCAGGGATGTGATGGAAGCGGGCAGAGGGGCATGTCAGATGGCAGGAATAGCAGCACAAAGTCTGTGTGCCCAGCTTTAGTTGTGATGTTTTTCACTCCTCTGAAAAGCAAAGCTTCTTCAAAGTGAGGAGATGCCTTAAACCCTGTTAACCCCAGTGAGACAGGTCAGGACATTGTTGGGCCAGAGCCTGGATAAGTAACAAAAACCAGACAACAAATCCATCAGCTGTGTGCTGCACAGTGCAACAAGTGGCTTAACCACAGCCAGGCAAAGCAGAGTCCCAGAGCCTGCAGCATGAAGTACCAGCTCTCATGAGTCACAGATTGCACCAGGTTGGAAAGGACCTTCAAAGGTGATCTTGTCCAACCCCGCTGCAGTCAGCAGGGACATCCCCAACCCAGTCAGGCTGCCCAGGGCCACAGTCAAGTTTGACCTTGAATGTCTCCAGGGGTGGGGCCTCCGGGCAACCTGATCCAGTCAGTGTTCAACCACTTTCACTGTGCAGGACTTCCTCCTAATGTCTAAACTAAACCTCCCCTGCTCCACTTTCAAACCATTGTCCCTTGTCCTGTCACTCCAAGCCCTTCTAAACAGTCCCTCTCCAGCCTTCCCATGGGATCCCTTCAGGTGTTGGAAGGCAGCTCTAAGGTCTCCCTGGACCGTTCTTTTTTCCAGGCTGAACAACCCCAGCTCTCAGCCTGTCCCTGTAGCAGAGGTGCTCCAGCCCTCTAATCATCTTTGTGGCTTCCTTTAAGCCCTACTCCAGCAGGTCCATGTCCTTCCTGTGTTGAGGACTCCAGAGCTGGACTGAGAAACCTCTGCAACCTGCACCAAGCCTCTGCAAATACTTCCCTATGAATCAAAAGGGAGAAGAGCATTGAGAAGAGCGGGAGAAAGGAGGAAGGTGGGCAAGCAGTCCTCACCCAAGCTCACAGGCAGCTTTCCATTGCAGCCAATTCCAACATCTCATTGTTTTGCTCTCAGAATAGCAGCATTTCCTCCCCTCCCTTGCAGAAAGGCAAGGGGAGGCAGGAAACGACTTGCTCATGATGGCAGAGCAAAACTGAGAAAGCAGGAAATCAACTACACGTGTAGGGAGCCAGAGCTATTCATCCAGATATCAGCAACACCAAATGCTGAACGGTGAGTGACAGAAGGAGGAACTCGAAAATGAACAGATGATTCACAGGAGGCTGAAGAAAACACACTGCTACCTTCCCTGAGAAGCAAAACCCATTTTAAAAAGCAACTTGTTGAATTCACAAAGAATTCAGCCTCAGAACATGAAGGGAATTGAGCCCAAATGAGCAAATGTTGGGCAAATTTGTGCTGAAATGGGTCAGATTCATGGAATGGAGGGGTTGGGCTCTTCTGCCTAGTAATAAGTGGTAAGAGAAGAGGAAATGGCCTCAAGTTGCACCAGAGAAGGTTTAGGCTGGAGATCAGAAAAAATTCTTCACTGAAAGTGTTCTCAAAGGCTGGCACAGGCTGCCCAGGGAGGTGATTGAATCCCCATCCCTGGAGGCATTTGAAAGGTGCAGAGATGCGGTGCTGAGAGATACGGTTCATAGAATCAGAGTCATAGAATGTCAGGGGATGGAAGGAGCCTTGAAGGATCACCTGGTCCAGCCCCCCTGCCAGAGCAGCATCACCCAGAGCAGATCACACAGGAACACATCCAGACGATTCTTGAATAGCTCCAGAGAAGGAGACTCCACACCCCCTGGGCAGCCTGTTCCAGGGTTCTGTCACCCTCACAGGGGAAAAATTCTTCCTCTGCCTCAGCCTTGGTAGAGTTAGAGAGTGGTTGGATGATCTTAAAGGTCTTTTCCAACCAAAACAACTCTGTGATTCTGTGGCTCTGCTGTCGCCTCCCATGGAGAGGGCAAAAAGAGTCACCTCTGCCCTGCCACACAGTCCAGCCTCCCCTGGAGGGATCTCTGCACCACACTGCTCTAAGGCTGTGTTTCAGCACAGGGGCTGCACAGGAACATGGACTAAAATCCTGATCTCCCTGGGGCCAGGCTGACCTACTTCTTTTTTTTTTTTTCCCCCTTGATATTCTTTGTTTGACAGCAAGCTGGGAAAAAAAAATGGAGAGGGCACCTGGACTGTCCCAGTCGTTCAACACTACACTGACAACTGATATCTAATTCAAGTGGACAAAACACACCTGAATGTCCCTGCTGCAAAGCCTCTCTCTGTGCCATTCCACATCTGTAGAAGTTTAGGGTGGGAGGATGATTGCAAAGGAAATTGATCTTGTAATGCCAGGATGAGGAGGAATGGGTTTGAACTGGCAGAGGGGAGATTGAAACTGCATGTTAGGAAGAAGTTCTTTGCAGTGAGGGTGGTGAGAGCCTGGCACAGGTTGCCCAGGGAGGTTGTGGAGCACAGAATCACCCAATGTGATCAACCACAGATCACACTGGGTGATTCTGTGCTCCACCACCTCCTTGGAGATGTTCAGCACCAGGCTGGATGAGGCCTTGAACAACCTGTTCTAGTGGAAGGTGTCCCTGCCTATGGAACTGGCTGAGCTTTGAGCTCCCTTCCAACCTAAACCGTTCTATGATTCTGTGAAATCTCCATTTTGGGGACTCCAAATATTGGCAGGAAGGTTTTGACTACTGATCAGCATTTTTCTTTTTTTCTTTTTTTTTTTTTTTTTTTTTTTTTTTTGTGAAGAGCTTTTGATCTTCACTGATTCCAAGCAGCAGGATATGGCTGGGTCGGATAAGAAGTTGTATTTCTTGGAGGTACACAGGCAGCAGAGCCCAGAAGGTAAATAAAGGTCAAGTGCACCTTGGCCCTTGGTGATTTTATGGACTGAAGCCTTCAGCTGTTTACAGCTGAGTCAATTTTGTTTTCAGTAAGGTTAAATTAACCTTTAAAAAAATGTGTCAAGGAGCTCAGAACCCTGAAACTGTGCTAATTAAGGAGATAAACTAGGTTCAGGAGGAATTCAATATCTCAGCTGTCTGTCATGCAATGAGATCTTTTGGTTTTTTCTCTGCTTTAATACCTCTGCCTCTCCAAGGCAGCTTATTTTCACCCAGAAAGTGGTGCTTTGTCTTTCCAGGGCTCAGCCCTGTCTCACAGGCTACAGGGCAGCTGTTCCTGCTCTTGAGATGATGCTCCATGTGCCAAGGGGGCTGCCGTCAGCACCCGAGCCCTCTGCTGTCCGGGGACATAGAACCACAGAGTCACAGGATGGTAGGGGGTGGAAGGGAGCTCTGGAGATCAAATCCACCCTCCCTGCCAAAGCAGGATCACCCAGGACAGGTCACACAGGAGAACATCCAGGTGGGTTTCGAGAGTCTCCAGAGAAGGAGACTGCACAACCTCTCTGGGCAGCCTGCTCCAGGGCACCCACACCATAAAGAATTTTCTCCCCACGTTGAAGTGGAACTTTCTGGGTTGCAGTTTGTATCCACTCCCATTTGTCCTGTCTCAGGACAGCTGTGAAAAGAGCCTGGCCCCCACCCTTCAGATTTCTGTAAGCATTGAGAAGATTCCCTCTCAGGCAGCTCTCCTCCAGACTGAACAGCCCCACACCTTCAGTGCATTGCTTTTGTAGCCTGATAGTGTGGACAAGATACTTCAAAAAATATTTTGAACTACTCCCAGGGCTCCTGTCTCACCTTCCAGAGTACTTTCTCTGTAGTACTTTATCTGTAGTGTTAGATCTGATCTTCTTAAGAGTGCTCAGATGCTTGTGTAACATTTCACACCTCCCAGACCTTGGCAAGATCTGCTCCTCTGAGCTCCCCAGGGCTGATGGTCTAAGTTTCTGTATCACAGCAGCGCTGCCCAGGCTGCACTATAAAGAGCTTAGTGGTGGTGGGGAGCTGGGGGCTGGGACCTGACCAAGGCCAAGCCATCCACAAGCAGTGTTTCAGACTCATGGGTCTGCCAGAGCCCCATGGCTGCATTTACTGCCAGCTCAGCCTTGGTGCAGTGACATTCTCCAGTGCTGATCTCCCTGCTCAGCCACCACCCTACATGGAATCACAGGAGCATTAATCACAGAACCACAGAACCATGCAGGCTGGCACAGCCCCTCAGGAGCACCAAGCCCAACCCAGAACCCTGCTCTGCAACGTTCACCTTAAACCACAGCCCCAAGCACCACATCCAAACCACCTTAAACACAGCCAGGCTGGGGGACTCCAGCACCTCCCTGGGCAGCTCATGCCGGTCCCTGAACACTATCTCCTAATGCCCAATCTAAACCTCCCCAGCCTCAGTTTGAGGCCTTTCCCCCTTGTTCTGTCACCAATTACCTGTGAGCAGAGCCCAGCATCAGCCTCTCCCCAGTGTCCCTTCAGGTAGTTGTAGAGAGCAATGAGATCTCCACTCAGCCTCCTCTTCCTCACACTGAAATGTTGGCAAAGACCTCTAAAGTCATCAAGTCCAACCCTCTACCCAACAGCTCCATGCCAGTAAACCACATCCCCAGGTGCCACATCTACATGGCTCCAGGGATGGTGACTCCACCACCTCCATGGGCAGCCTGTTCCAATGCTTGACCACTCCTTCAGCAAAGAAATTTGTCTTAATAACCAACCTAAACCTCACTTGGCCATTTCCTCTCATCCTGTCACTTGTTACTTGGGAGAAGAGACCAACCCCCACCTCACTCCAGCCTCCTTTCAGGGAGCTGTAGAGCTGCAGTGCTGGGACGCCTCCAGAGAGCCGCATTTTCTCTGAGCTGCTCTCACCACCTCCTGCTCACCAAGTGGGCTGGGGACTGCAGGCAGGGACCACTGGCACCATGTCTGCAGCACAGAGACAACCATCACAGGGCAGGGGACTGAAAACTGGGCACCCCTTTGCCTCACCAGCAGCTTCCTACCAGCACTGCAGCTGAGGCAAGGGGAAGGTTGTGACTCAGAGCAAAACCAATCTGGCAATTAGCAAAAATTAAAGCTGACAGCAGTGCAAACGGCACAAGACAGATCAACAAAATGTTTGATGTCAATTCCCCTCCCTGCAGCCCTGAGCTCTACAAACTGTTCATTATTGGAGCCATAAAGCAGCTCAGCTTCACCCCATCTCCACTGCTGGTTGCACCTAACTTTTAATCCACTAATCAGGGATTCTTTACCTTAAAATTAGCAACCATTCAGCAGGGAGGTTTTACCCACTCAATACGAAGCACAATATAAGCATTTCTAATCACCAACAGGCACCTAAATGAGAACACTGGCAGAGGAGAATCACCATATGGTCACTGCTCCTCCCCAGCTGGTGGGTGCTTGGCTGCCCTGATGGCTGGAGCAGGAGCTAAGCAGGGACATGAGCAGCACCAGCCGCTGGGAGTAGCAAAAGCAGCACAAAATTGCAAAGGTCTTGACCAAGCAAATCCTGAATCCAGCCAGCTCCTGAGTTCTTCCTGCCCTATCTGTCGCCTCTTTATGAGCTGCCCAGGGAGGTGCTGGAGTCCCCCAGCCTGGCTGTGTTTAAGGTGGTTTGGATGTGGTGCTTGGGGTTTAAGGTGAATCTTGCAGAGTAGGGTTCTAGGTTGGACTTGGTGCTCCTGAGGGGCTGTGCCAGCCTGGGTGTTTCTGTGATTGTCCTCTTCTTCCTCACAGCATTCCCTGCTTCCACTCTGGAGGAGATGGGTCGCAAGGAAGAGGATGACAGCAGCTCCTGGAAGAAACAGACGAGCAACATCCGGAAAACCTTCATCTTCATGGAGGCCCTGGGGTCGTAAGTACCACCTGAGCTGCTGCCCACACACAGCACCTCCAGACACCAGCTCCCCAGCCCAGGGCAACGACTCCCTTCCTGGCACTGCCCAGTGCCATGGCAAAACAGCTCCTGGGACAGGCAGCAGTCTCCAGGTGAGGGGTGGGTAAGCCAGGTCAGGGGGGAGTGTCCCAGTCGAGGGGTGAGTGTCCCAGTGAAGAGGGAATGTCCCAGGTCAGGGGTGGGTGGCCAAGGTGAGGGGTGAGGGTTCNGTGAGTGTTCCAGGTGTGGGCAGAGTGTCCCAGGCAAGGATGGAATGTCCCAGGTCAGGGGTGGGTGTCCAAGTTGAGGGGTGGGTGTCCCAGGTGTGGGCTGAGTGTCCCAGGCTAGGAAGGAATGTCCAGGGGTGGGTGTCCAAGTTGAGGGGTGAGTGTCCCAGGTGTGGGGTGAGTGTCCTAGGTCAGAGGTGTGTGTCCAAGTTGAGGGGTGAGTGTTCCAGGTGTGGGCAGAGTGTCCTAGGTCAGAGGTGTGTGTCCAAGTTGAGGGGTGAGTGTCCCAGGTGTGGGGTGAGTGTCCTAGGTCAGAGGTGTGTGTCCAAGTTGAGGGGTGAGTGTTCCAGGTGTGGGGTGAGTGTCCTAGGTCAGAGGTGTGTGTCCAAGTTGAGGGGTGAGTGTCCCAGGTGTGGGCTGAGTGTCCCAGGCGAGGAGGGAATGTCCCGGGTCAGGGGTGGGTGCTCCATCACTGCTGCATGGTTGCTGCTGATGCTCCAATGCATGGCTCACAGCTTGCCAAGTGCCACCAAAGCAGCTCCTTTCCCCCTAGCCCATGGCACAGCTGTGGGTCAGCTCTGCCCTCTCCTCCTTCCCCTCCAAGCCTGTGTGGCAGTTTAGCTGAGTTTCTGCTCTTTTCCTGCTGAGCACACTGCTCTGCTGCTATGTCAGGCAAGGTCAAGGCATGGCTGTGAGCTGTATATTTAGCTCATAAAGCCTGACTCAGTTGAGGGATGAAACAAGAACACGGATGTTCAAGTTGTACAATACTTCTCTGTGACTTATCAGCTTCCTTTGCCTGTTCATGCAAATGAGACAAGAAAACATTTCCAAGGTGGCAGTGGAGGAGGAATTGAATTACCTCCACCAGTGAGCCTGTCAGACTCCCTGGGACATTAGAAGCCACAGCAAAGCTCCCAACACAGCTCACTCCAGAGCTTGGCCACATTTACCACCATCTTGTTCCTGGCCAGCATCAGAGATTGGTTAAATTATCCAACAGCTTTCTCTGAAGGATGAAGGTTAGAAAAGCTTTGTTCTTTCCTTGCCAACTTGTTGATTCATCATTTTTAAATAAGGGACATAATTATTATAAACTGTTTGGGACAGATACATCCAACAGATGCCCCAGCATCTGATTTGTAGGTTGTTAATTTCCTACTATTACATTAATAGGGAAAAAAATTATCATTAGAAATTGAGTCTTTTCCACGTGCACCACTTCAGCTGGCTGAGGAACACAAAATGAAGATCCAGGACCTAAAGCCACCTGGAAGCTCTCTGTCAGCTTCCCCAGCAAATACAAGTGTTGGATCAGAGACCTTAGCAAGGACATCCCTGCCTATTCCCTGAGTGTTCTCACCAACCTGAAAGGCATCTCCATAAAACAGCCCTCAAGGTTTATATGGATAAAAGAAGAAAGATGTGGAAAGGTTGTGGGTGCCCCCTCCCTGGAAGTATTCAAGGCCAGGCTGGATGAGGCCTTGAGCAGCCTGGGCTGGTGGGAGGTGTCCCTGTCCATGGCAAGGGGAGTTGGAACTGGCTCATCTTTGAGGTCCCCTTCCAACCCAAACCATTCTGTGAATCTGTGACATAAGGCAAAAGTCCCAGCACCAACTGCTGTTGGGCCAGAAGGGAGAAGATCATTACACAAAGACTGGAATCGATCCCTTGGGATTGGCCTTTCCAAAAACCTGAGGAGTTTTTGGTCTGGTTTGGCTGCTTGGTTTTTGTTGGGTAGGGTTTTGTTGGTGGTGGTGGTTTTTGGTTTGGTTGTTTCATTTCCTTGCTAGGCAGCAGTTCCAACACAGCTCAGTCCTTCACAACCCCAGCGGTCTTGTGTGTTGTTTTGGGAGGATGGAGAAAGCAGAGCTGAGTGAGGAGCTGCCTTTGGCTCCAGCTCTCCCTCTGCATCATCTCTGGCTGCAGTCTGCCAGCAGAGGCATGAGCAAGGCACCAGATGCCAGCTGGGTTCAGCTCCATGCTCAGCCCATCCATCTGCAGGGTGCTGGAGTCATAGAATCACAGAATCATAGAATGGTGAGGTTGGAAGGGACCTCAAGGATCATCTAGTTCCAACCCCTGCCATAGGCAGGGACACCTCCCACTAGCACAGGTTACTCAAGGCCTCATCCAATCTGGTCTTGAAGTCCTCCTTTAGCGGTTTACAGGAGCTCCAGGTTTGCTGCCCTTGTTCAGCGGCTTTGCTGCCTCCACGGTGCTCACCTTCCTCACTCTGCCCTCCAGGGCTTTGCAGACTCAGCAGTGAGTTCATTTCACCACCATCAATTAATCTGTTTCTCATTTGATGAGGATTATTGAGGACTGACCTGGCTAAGGATGCACTGTCACTATCCCCAGACACGTGTTCAGCTGCCTGAGACAAACCTTTAACAGGATTGAGAGTTTTGGGCATGTTATAAATACCTGCTGATGGTTGCACTGGGCTGAGCATCAGGGCTGGACACAAGGCACTCACTGTCACTTTGTCACAGAGGCTTTGAAGGTGTTAGCAGTCTCTGCAGGAAGGAAAACACACAAGGTGCTGAGTGAAAATATTAACTGAAGTTGTCCTGCTCTTTTGGACTTTAGATACAGAGAGCTTTGGTTGATAGATCCAAAGCATAGCTTCACTGGGCTCTCCCCACTGCAGCTCAGCTGTGCCAGTCCTCAGGGCAATGCTGACCAGGGAAAGCCAAGGGCTGCCCTAAGACAATCACAGAACTTTAGAGGTTGGAAGGGACCTCCAGAGACCATCAAGTCCAACCTACCCTCCCCTGGGGTAGTTCACACAGGAACATGTCCAGGTGGGTTTTGAAAGTCTCCAGAGGAGACTCCACAACCTCTCTGGGCAGCCTGCTCCAGGGCTCCAGCTCCCTCATACCAGAGAAGTTTCTCCTCACAGGGGCTTGGAGGAAACACTATAGGGATTAAGCAGGAATTTGGCCCTGTTGAGATCTTTCCATGGCAGGTTCTTAGCCTCAGCAACCACCCAAGCCTCAGACTGCCCCACCAGTGAAAGGATGATCAACCCTGCTCTCAGCCAGGCTCCAGCTTTGGCTGGGAAAAGCCCCCCAGGCCCAATGGATTCAAGGGCAAAGGTTCCTTGGAAGGCAGTGAGCTGTGAGACCAGGGATGGTGCCTCCTCCTGCACCCAGCTGAAGCACAGGCTGAAAACCTCCTGCTGAGGCCTTCAGCCTCTCCAGAGCATGCTCCAAACCTGGCACTGCAGAATTTCATCCAGCCTGGCACCTGCAGGAGTAAAACACTTGATTGTCTTTAAATTCCATTCTTCAGGACTGTGTCATTTCATTGCAGGGATTTATTTTTTTTTTCTCCACTAACTCAACACAGCTTCATGATGAATTATTCAAAGCTAACCTTTTTCTCTACCAACAAAGAAAATTGGGAGATTTGGGTTCTTTCTTTTTTTTTCCCCCCTACATATTGCATAATCTTGCATTGACCAAATGCACTTCTAGCTTCACAATCAGCACCCACTTAAATTACTCCCACGTTGTTTTCTTTTCTCTGTTTCCTCTAAGTCCCCTTCCAGTTCACAGCAGCAGCAGCAGCTACTGAAAGACAACTTCTCTCTTTTCAGAGGCGCCTTCTCCGAGGTGTTCCTGGTGAAACAAAGAAGCACAGGCAAGCTCTTTGCTCTGAAATGCATCAAGAAGTCTCCTCTCACAAGGGATAGCAGCTTGGAGAATGAAATAGCAGTGCTGAAAAAGTGAGTATGCAAAGCGCCTGCACTTGCAAAGCAGGGCATGTCCCTGCCCAGTGTGCATGGCCCTACAGTAAGAGTGAAATACAGCAAGCATTTCTTCCTCAGGAACAGGGGAGTGTGACTGTGAGTTAGCAGATGAGCAACTCCTTCTCTCATCCCTCAGCTGCCATGCTGCCCTGGGTGCGTGGAAGGAAACAGATGAAGCAGAGCAGTGCACAGGGAAAGAGAAGTAGGGTGAAGTGGGACACTTCTGCAGCCCCAGTAACCAACCCGGCCCAGAGAAGGCAGCTGCCGAGGGACAGGAGGGTCTGTTTGTGCTGCTGCTGCTGCTCCAAAGGCAGCTTGCAGCAGTGTCCAGGATTCTCTGCCAGGCAGGGTGAGGGAGATCAGCCACTGAACTTTCACTGGTGATTAGTGATTAAGGACTGTCGGGTTTGCCACTCGAGAAGCCACTTCTGCCTGGTTGCCTTTGTCTTTGCAGAATAAAGCATGAAAACATCGTGACTTTAGAAGACATCTATGAAAGCACAACCCACTTCTACCTGGTCATGCAGCTGTAAGTATCAGCAGAGCCATTTCTGTGTGGGCCACAGCAGAAGAAGAGTGGCAGGAGCAGGGTGAAGCACCGTATGTCAGCACCTACACAGTGGAGTATCCCTCGTGTAAAGGCTGCACACCCCGGAGCTGCTCAAAACCCTCTCGCTGGTGGATTGAGCTACCCTGGACTCTGTTCCTCCTGTCTGGGCCCTGGCTCATTTTAGCAGAAAAGTTTTTCAGAACCAAGATTAGGATCTATTTATGCAAATGAATTCCTCACAGTTTAGCAGGGCAGAGACAGAAGTCTTTCTAATTAAAGCTGTGCCACGCAGGGTTTCCAGAAATGAAAACGGGCAACGTGTCAGCGGCAGAGAAAGCAGCTCCCGGCGGGCACCAGCTCCCAGCACCCGGCTGCTGCTGCTGCTAACTTGCAAATTTAGCTGAGAAGCAGTCTCACAAAACCCCTTCTCCACTGGTGGAGCAGAGCCTGGAGGCAGACCTGCCCACCCTGCCAATGTCTGTAGCTCAGGCCGGCTGGCAGGTGCCTCAAATCCTCACTCACCCTCCCAAGGGCTATCAGAACTGTTTGCTGCACCCTGAAATGGTGGTCAGGCACTGGCACAGGCTGTCCAGGGAGGTGGTGGAGACTGCATGAGGCACTTAGTGCCATGGTGCCATGGTTAATCAGAAGGTGTTAGGTGATAGGTTGGACTTGATGATCTCAAATGTCTTTTCCAACCTGGTTAATTCTGTGATTCTCTGATGGAGTCACCACCCCCAGAGCTGCTCAGAAACTGTGTGAACGTGGCACTTTGAGGCCTGGTTTAGCGGCCACAGTGGTGTTGTGTTGATGGTTGGACTCAGTGATCTTAGAGGCCTTTTCCAACCTCAGTGGTTGCACCCCAGAACATCCTTCAGTCTCAGCCTCACAAAAACTGCTGCCCAGGGAGCACTTCTGCTGCAGGGGGAGTTGCAAAAGGAGCAGCACCCTCAGCTTGCCTGGCACCAAGGATGAGTAGCTTTGTTTAACCAATTGCCCCCTTCCCACCCCCAATCTTTTCCTTTCTTCTCTGCCATTCCCCCAGGGTATCTGGGGGAGAGCTGTTTGACCGGATCCTGGAACGAGGAGTTTACACAGAGAAAGATGCCAGTGTGGTGATCCACCAGGTGCTGACAGCTGTCAAGTACCTCCATGAAAATGGAATAGTGCACCGTGACCTGAAGGTGAGGCTTCAGCTGCTCTCTCCATGACTTTATGTTGTTCCTTCCCACTTTTCTATCCCAAATCTCCTCCCCCTCTGCTCTGCCCTGCTGAGGCTGCATCTGGAGTACTGCATCCAGTTCTGGGCCTCCTAGTTCAAGAAGCACACAGAACTGCTGGAGAGAGTCCAGCACAGAACCACAAAGATGCTGAAGGGAATGGAACAGCTCTGGTAGGAGGAGAGCCTGAGGGAGCTGGGGCTGGGAGCTTGGAGCAGAGGAGCCTGAGAGGTGCCCTCAGCAATGGGTATCAATGTGTGCAGGGTGAGTGGCAGGAGGCTGGAGCCAGGCTCTGCTGGGTCATGCCCAGTGCCAGCACAAGGGCAGTGGTGGAAGCTGAGGCAGAGGAAGTTTCATGGAAACATGAGGAGGAATTTTTCCCCTGTGAGGGTGACAGAGCCCTGGAACAGTCTGCCCCGAGGGGTTGTGGAGTCTCCCTCTCTGGAGATATTCAAACCCCTCTTGGATGTGTTCCTGTGTGATCCTGCTCTGGCAGGGGGTTGGACTGGCTGAGCTTTGGAGACCCTGACATTCTGTAATCCTGTGATCTCCCTCTCTGGCCACTCTGTGTCCACAGCCTGAAAACCTTCTTTACCTTACTCCTGAAGACAACTCCAAAATCATGATCACAGACTTTGGCTTGTCCAAAATGGAGCAGAATGGCATCATGTCCACTGCCTGCGGGACGCCAGGATACGTCGGTGAGCCAGGAGTCAGCAACGGGCTTGTGCTGGGAGCCTGCCTGGCTGGGCATGTTCTGCAGATTGCCTAGCAGGAAGGGGAATAAAAAAATAATCCATAATTACATTAATAACAATGTGCTCCTCATGGGTGCAGTGTGTGGACCACAGAAAGACAATTATAGCTGAGTGCAGAGACTGAAACACCACAGAGTGTTTAAAAGTGGAAAGAGAAGGAGTGTTTTAAGAGCAATTTTTCAGCATTAGTCATGTATTTACTGAAGAAAGTACAAACAGCAGTTGAACAAAAATGGGATTTGGGGGGGTTTATGTCCACCAGACTGTGCTGCCTTGAGCTGCAGTGTACTGTTTAACACCCCCAGGTTCAGGCAGAAAGTGCCACTGCTCCCTTCTAGTCTGTGGCGTAAAACAGGCACAAGAAGCAGGGAGCAGGCCAGTGGTCACTTAGCAGTGGGTAAATGGGGCTGTTGCTGGCTGCTCTCTGCACTGGCACCTCAGGGGCTGAGTACCCGAGGAACTGCTGCTCCTCCTGGCACTGGGGCAGTTATGAAGGGCATACAGGAGGGCTGGGGAGGGACTACTGACAAGGTCTTGTCATGACAGGATGAGGTGGAATGGGTTTGAACCGGCAGAGGGGAGATTGAAACTGGACGTTAGGAAGAAGTTCTTTGCAGTGAGGGTGGTGAGAGCCTGGCACAGGTTGCCCAGGGAGGTGGTGGAGCACAGAATCACAGAATGTGATCTTTGATGAATACCCCAGAGGTGTTCAGGGAGACCTCATTGTTGTCTACAGCTACCTGCAGGTTAGTGGTTGTGGAGAGGTTGTGCAGAGGTTGCTGCTGGTCTCTTCTCACAGGTAACTGGAGACAGACAGAGGGGGAATGACCTCAAGCTGAGGCAGGGGAGATTTAGATTGGACATTAGGAAAAAGTTTTTCAGTGAGAGAGTGGCTCAGGGACTGGAATGAGCTGCCCAGGGAGGTGCTGGAGTCACCCAGCCTGGGTGTGTTTAAGGGTCACTTTGATGTGGTGCTTGGGGCTATGGTTTAGGGTGAACCCTGCAAAGTAGGGATCTGGGTTGGACTTGGTGCTCCTGAGGGGCTGTGCCAACCTGCATGGTTCTGTCATTCTGTGAATTCTCATTTGGCTTTGCCCTTCTGCAGCCCCTGAAGTCCTCGCCCAGAAACCATACAGCAAAGCTGTGGACTGCTGGTCCATTGGAGTCATCACCTATATCCTGTGAGTAACAGCAAACAGCATCCTACTTCTTTTTCCATGACTTTTCCAACTCCTCCATCGCTTCCCACACCCCTGCAGAGCAGCGGTGCGAGCGGAGGCGATCTTGGAGCTCCATTCTGCTGCAGGAGCACAGGGATGGATGTGGCAGTGCTGTGGCCTCCTTTTGCACAGGTCCATGAGCCCCCAGAAATGAGAGGGATGTGGAGTGGAGATCACTGAAGTGGAGATGGCAGCAGTCACATCTCCATGATGCGCCTCATCCTAGGCTTTGTTTTTTTCCAGCTGCCTTCAAATATCTTTAAGCTTTCCTGGGTACTTTTTGTTTCATTTCCTCCCACGCCACACAGCCATGTACCAGCTGTGGCTTTGTCCTGTCACTGCTGCTCTTGAGATTTTAACTCTTTTCTGAAGCTTTACCCACACAGTGAGCTGTGAGGGACAGATGGGTGAACAGCCTGGGTATGCCCAGCCTGGCCAGGCTGTGGAGGAGCCTGTGCAGATGGGGGTGGCTGGAGGGTCACTGGTTCTGTTTCTGCTCCTGGAGGGTCACTGGTTGTGCCCTGCTCCTGGAGGGTCACTGGTTGTGCCCTGCTCCTGGAGGGGCACTGGTTGTGGCCTGCTCCTGGAGGGGCACGGGATCTGGTCTGCTCCGGGAGGGTGAC
>VWZE01004447.1:210983-224451 GCA_013396675.1 Eubucco bourcierii
GAGGGTCACTGGTTCTGTTCTGCTCCTGGAGGGTCACTGGTTGTGCCCTGCTCCTGGAGGGTCACTGGTTCTGTTCTGCTCCTGGAGGGTCACTGGTTCTGTTCTGCTCCTGGAGGGTCAGTGGTTCTGTTCTGCTCCTGGAGGGTCACTGGTTCTGTTCTGCTCCTGGAGGGTTACTGGTTGTGCCCTGTTCCTAGAGGGTGACTGGTTCTGTTCTGCTCCCGGAGGGTCACTGGTTCTGTTCTGCTCCTGGAGGGTGCCTGTTTGTGCCCTGCTCCTGGAGGGTGCCTGCCTTCTGCTCTGTTGCAGGCTGTGTGGTTATCCTCCCTTCTACGAAGAGACTGAATCCAAACTGTTTGAAAAGATTAAGGAAGGCTACTACGAGTTTGAGTCTCCGTTCTGGGATGACATCTCCGAGTCAGGTAAAACTCCATCACTGGGAAGTTTCCCACTGCAACCCAGAGCTCTGTGACCCACAGGAACCAGGCTGCACCAGCCAAGTCCTCCCTGAACCCTCTGAACATCCATCACCTGCCCCAGCAGGGAAGGGACAGGGTGGATGCAGCACTGGGTCACTCAGCAGCCTGGCTGCAGAGGCTCCCAGTGTTGCAGTGACAGGGCTGAGGACACCAAGGCTGAGCTGCACTGGCAGAGTTTGGGATGCTTTGCATCCTCAGTTGAAGCCTCTGTTAACATAACCCAGATTTTCACAAATGATTCATGAGCTCAGGGTGGGCTTACATTTTTCCCTGGAACTCCAGGGATTGTTTTTCTATGACTGGATATTAGGAAGAAATCCTTTCCAGTGAGGATGGAGAGACACTGGAACAGGTTGCCCAGTGAGGCTGTGGATGCTTCCCTTCCTGGAGCTGTTCAAGGCCAGGTTGGACAAAGCCTTGAGCAACCTGAGCTAGTGCAGGTGTCCCTGCCCATGGCAGGGGAGTTGGAACTGGATGATCTTTAAGGCCTCTCATCCTTTCACTGCAAGCCCTCATAAAAAGTCTCTCCCCACCTCTCCTGTAGCCCTCTTGAAGGCTGCTTTAAGATCTCCCCAGAGCCTTCTCTTCTCCAGGCAGAGCAGCCCCAGCTCCCTCAGCCTGTCCCTATAGCAGAGGTGCTCCAGATTCAGATCATCTTCATGGCCTCTTCTGTTCCTGCTCCAATAGTTTGATGTCCACAAGTGTTTGCCATGTCCTAGTAGAACCACATCTTGGAACGAGGAGAAAACAAACCCTTGTCTCTGCTTCTCCTCCCCACCTAAACAGCCAAGGATTTCATCAGACACTTGCTGGAGAAAAACCCAACAGCAAGGTTCACCTGTGAAGAAGCCCTGAGGCACCCATGGTGAGAGGACCAGAGCCCAGCAGTGGCTGGTGGCCAGGGGGGATCTACCAGCCTCCAGGTGGTGATGGCTGGGAAGGGAGGCATCTCCCCAGCCCCTCTTGTCACCAGCAGCCTGGCCCTGGGTTGTTTGTTTTTGTGTTGGTTTTTTTTTTTTTTTCATGTGCTAAAGAAAAAAATGATGAATAATTAAAGCTGCAAATTGTGGCTATTTGCCTCCACAAACAGAGAGGCACAGAAGAATTCCCACCCTGAGCCTCCCCAAGCTTTCAAGTGTTGTGTTTGTGTTACAGTTTTGTTGCTGTGTTGGTTTGGGTGTTTTGTTTTTTTCCCCCCTTCCTTTGGGTTTAATTATTGCTGATTGAACCTACAAAGCAGTTAGTTGCCTCCAGAATGTGGAATGCCTTACAAATGCCATCTGCCCACGAGCCCATTTTCTTCTCTCCCCATCTGCAGGATTAATGGAAACACAGCCCTGCACCGTGACATTTACCCATCTGTCAGTGCTCAGATCCAGAAAAACTTTGCAAAGAGCAAATGGAGGGTAAGTCACTTGCTGCTGGGAGCCTAGAGCCATTTCACTAACAAATGCCAGTTGCTGCCATCTAGCAAGGCTTTGGCTGTGTGGGTAAGAACTCAAAAGCTGAGGTCCTCCAAAGGCTGCCTGAAAACCGTCTGCAGTTTCACAGATTCACAGTGAGTTGGAAGGGAGCCTCAAAGGGCATCTTGTCCAACCCCCCTGCAGGCAGCAGGGACACCTCCAACTAGAGCAGGTTGCTCAAGTCCACATCAAGTTTGCCCTTGAATGTCTCCAAAGATGGGACCTCAACCAAATCCCTGGGCAGCCTGTTCCAGTGCCTCACCACTCTCACTGTGGAGAACTTCCTCCTCATGTCCAACCTCCCCTGTTCCAGTTTCAAACCACTGCCCCTCATCCTGTCACCACAACCCCTTCTGAACACTCCCTCCCCAGCCTGCCTGTAGGTCCTCTTCAGACATGGAAATGCAGCTCTAAGGTCTCTCTGCAGCCTTCTCCTCTTCAGGCTGGACAGCCCCAAATCTCTCAGCCTGTCCTGATAGACCATTTGGACCAATATTCCCTGCTGCAGCTCCTACTGGTAGGTTCCCCACTGCCACTGCACCATAGCAGCCTCCCCAGGAGACCAAAGGCAGGGGGAGAGGCTTGTTGCCTTTATACAGAGGGAGTGAAATTCCTGCTCCATCAGCTTTTTTGGGGGGAGCTTGTTCCAGCTTTTCCACCTTTCAGCCTTAAACTGATACTTTATTTACAACATGAGTTTTGGTGAAGAGTTTAGGTGGGGAGAGGAATGCTCTAGCAACAGTGTGCACAACAGCTCTGTGGGTGCTCAGAACTCAGCTCTGGGCCCTGTTTCACTCTGGGGCAGCTCACAGCTGTTCCCCACCACTTCCTCCTGTGGTATCTTCAAATGCACCAGCAGCTTGCACTGGGTGAAACCATGGGGTTCATGCCAGGGCTCAGCACATCCCACTCCCACATGGGTTTATGAGGGCTGCTCCTGGGCTCTTCTCACAGGTACTTGGGAGACAGACCAAGGGGGAATGGCCTCAAGCTGAGGCTGGGGAGGTTTAGATTGGGCATTAGGGAAAAGCTTTTCACAGAGAGTGTTCAGGGACTGGCAGGAGCTGCCCAGGGAAATGCTGGAATCACCCACTCTGGCTGTGTTTAAGGTGGTTTGGATGTGGTGCTTGGGGCTATGGTTTAAGGTGAAAGTTGCAGAGCAGGGTTCTAGGTTGGGCTTGGTGCTCCTGAGGGGCTGTGCCAGCCTGCATGGTTCTGTGATTCTGCAAACAGCCACTCAGAGCTCACCAGGCCCTGTGCTCTGCTCAGCCCAGGCAGCTGTCACCTCAAGGGGGACAACTCATTCAGCCTGGCAGCAGCAGGTGCTCACCGTGGGGTTTTTGTCTCCCCCCAGCAAGCCTTCAACGCCGCGGCCGTGGTGCACCACATGAAGAAGCTCCACATGAACGGCCATGGGGCGGCTGAAGCCTCCCTCCCTGCCCTGCAAGTCTCAGAGGCGTCCAGACCCAACGTCCCCTCAGTGCTCACCCTGCCAGCAACACCAGATGAAGACAAGGAGCTGTCACTCCCTCTGCCCCCCATGCAGGGCTGTCCAAACCCTCCCACTCAGCTGGAGCAGGACACGGGAATGGCAGAGGAGCTGCAGAGCCACTCAGAGAACAGATCAGTGCCCATGGACAGCAGCCCAGTGCCACCAGACAACCACAGCCCACCAAGCAGAACTTCCTGTGGCTGCAGTCCAGCCTGTGTGGGGCATGAGAAAGCAAAGGTGTCCTTCTGCTCCGAGACAGTGCTTCTTAAGAAGTCCTCCAAATCCCAGTAGGTATCCAGGTCATTAGCCATAAACTCCAACAAAGAACATGGCAACACCCACCTCTGGAAAGCCTTGCCTGGCACTGAAATGGCCAGCCCCGAGCAGGGGTAGAGAGGAGGGAGGGGTAAGGAAAGAAGCAAAGGCTCTGACTGGCTGGATAGCGGTGCCCAGCCAAGTGTTTTCTGTGCTTGTAGGAGCATCAGGTGGGGCACAGTGCCAGGCTGTGCCTAGGCTGTGCCAGAGCTGGCTGTGAGCTACAGCAGCAGGGCTCTGCTTCCATGCACCAGTGACTTGAGCACATTTGCTTTCCCAAAACCAAAACTGCCCATGGCTAAAGCTGCTGCTGCTGCCACTTACTTGGCTGGCACCAACTGGCCCCTGCCTTTGCTGCAGCCTTGACCCCCACCCAGCTCTGCTCTACTCAGCACACCCAATGGTCTTTGTACTAAACCCCACAACCTGGGCTCACCTGCAGAGTGATGGTAACTTGCTGCTTCTCTCTTTGTCTTCTTTCTCTTCCCACTCTCCCATTCCCAACCAGCCACTTCAAATCAGAAGTCCTGGTTCCAATGAAAAGCAGCAAACACTCCTCGCACTGTGGCACTGGGCAAACTGGAGTTTGTCTGATCATGTGATGAGAAGAGCAGCCAGCAGGCTCCCCACATCACCCAGTGGTAAGTGCTCAGGATCCAATCACCAGCTGCTTTAATTAATCCCATTATGGCCTGAGAAAGGGAAAGGCACAACTGGCCAAGTGATGGTGTGTGAAATATATTCACTCGCAGGGGTTCTGCCTGAACTAAACCACCTTTGGAGGAACAAATCATCCTCAGCTTCCACTCAGGCCAGTCCAGCAACTCTCAGCTGAGGTTTTACACTACCACAGGGCTGCCCAAGGAATGTGGGAAAGGACACCAAGCATGCACCTGCTATACCCAGCTCTGCAGTTGCTCAGAGCTACTCACTGGGAATCACACTGGAACCAAACAGCTTCATGGCTGGGGCTCAGCTGAGTGACCTTATTGTGGCCTTGCAGTATCTGAAAGGGGCCACAAGAAAGCTGGGGAGGGACTTTATAGTGATAGTACTGGGGAGCATGTAACAGCCAGAAATGGGTAGATTCAGACTGGATGTTAGGAAGTAGTTGCTCAGCGTGAGGCTGAGAGCCTGTCAGGGGTTGCGTGGGGAGGTGGTGGAAGCCTCATCCCTGGAGGTGTTTAAGGCCAGGCTGGATGAGGCTGTGGCCAGCCTGAGCTAGTGTGAGGTGTCCCTGGGCATGGCAGGGGGTTGGAGCTGGATGGTCCTTGAGGTCCCTTCCAACCCTGACTGATTCTATGAGCAAAGGGCTGGTAACAGGCTCTGGTCCACGACCAAGCAGAGGCAGGACACCTCTGCAGCCTGAAGGGCCATTCCCTCCCCCAGCTCTGGTCCTGGCTGGTCACTTGAAGTTGCTGTGTTACCAGGGAGCAGAGTGCAGAGAGATGTTGGTTCCGTAGGTGAGCAGAGCACAGTCAGGGCAGCTCCACCCTGTCTGAGCAGAGCCTGGGTTCATTCTGGAGCAGCTAAGCTGTTGGCATTTGCAGCACATTCTGAGCAGGAAGAGAAGGCATTGCTGTTAGATCCTGCAACAAAGAGTGCTCCTCAAAGCCTGCAGAGCTCTCCACAACAGCCACACAAAGTGAGCTGCCTGCTGCCATCTTCTGTGGCACACTCTGGAGATGAGATTGTATCAGGAGGACTGTGATACACACAGGATTAAATAGGACACAGATGAAAGTCAGACCTACTGGAGGCTTCAAAAGGGTCCATGCCAATCATCAGTCACATAAAACCCCTTCCTCACCCAGGCACACAAAAGGGCTCTCAGCTGCTCCTCACCCCTACACCACTGCTTATTAACAGCACATTTTGAAAGCAGCAGCCTAGCAAAGCACAGCTCAGTCCTCAGCTGAAATTCTCTCTTGCAGAAACAGAAGGGCTCTTTGACTCCTTCCTGCACTCAAAGCCAGACATCAACAGAGCAAAGCAGCCCTGTCCTGCCAGGAGCAGGCAGCAGCGTCCAGAAGCGACCAGCTGGTGACACGCAGGAATCCATCCCAGCACTGACCTCAGGGTCTGGATCCTTAAAGCTGGAAGAAGGCAAGGGCAAGTCAGAGGCTGCTGCTGGCATCTCAGTGTATATTTTCCATACCACATTGCTCAGTGCTGTAAGCTGCTGGTTTCTGTATTCTGTTCACTTGCTCAGTGCATCAGCAGTGCACTGCACAATGCAAACCCTGCAAGCCAAAGCCACCCAGAGCTTTACTCAGTCACTTTTACAACCTTCACCCTATCCACTCCTTGGGGTTTGGTTAGTCTCAGGCTTTGGCTGTCTGAAGTTCAGCATCCACCAGCTGCCCAGTTCTCACATCAGCTACAAAAGGAGAGACAAACCTGCTAGCAACCTCCATATGTCTGATAATAATCACAGCAAGGTCTAAGTTCCCTGCTTCCAAGCCTGTAATTGCACAATAAATACTTGCTTAATAAAGCTGAGTTTTGTTTTGTAAAGTGCCTCTTGATTATTCATAGAAACCTGATGTGGAAATGGTCTATTAACTCCTCTCTAAAGCATTCCCTGTGCATCTGCAGACCTGCTCCCTCTGGTATTTTTCTGGCCAAGCATCACACAGTAAACAAGCAGATTGTGGCAGAAAGTCAAACGAGACATCTGACTTCACCTCTGAGCGTGAGACTTGGGTTTCTCTCCTTTGTACAAACACAGGTGTGTGGCACAGGCAGGATGGAGATGAAAGGCTCCATTTCTGTGATCTGGTTATTTGAAGAAAGCTCCAGGAGGGAAGAACTGAAGCCATAGCAAGTGTGAAGGATTAGCTGCAGCACAGATCAGAAGTTTCTAAAGACCCCACATGAGGGTTTTAATCTGAACAGCAAAATCCAGCTTAAAGACCTTGAATTGGCTAAAGAACAAGAAAAAAAGTGTCTTGGTCTACAAACCCCTCTGGAAATAAGATCTCTGGGGCTGTTTTTATTTGCCATGGAAGGCTGATGTCTCCTCCTCGTTTTTCCTCTAACCCCTGAATATCTTCAACCAGTCCAGCCAAGGTCAGCCCTCTCCATGGGGTCACTCCTTGGGCTCAGTGCAGCTATTTTCCAGAGGTATGAAAACTCAGTTTGCTAAAATTAGAGATACTGGGCACAGCAGAACTCCATCTGGAAACTGGGAATAACAAATCCCCAAGTCAATGTCTGCAGAGGAGGAAGGCAAAGCTGCTGGAGCACAGGCAGGTCACTCAGGAGCAGCTCCCATAGTAGGCAACTTGCTTGTTGATGGCATCTCGGATCCTCCCCACCTTCTCCTCCAGGCCTGGCAGCCTGGCTGTCTTGGCCATCAAAGCCTTGTTGCTCTGCTGAATCTCTGTCTCTAGAGCTGAGGAGAGAGGGCAGGAAAGGGTTAGGTGAGGGATGTGGTGGGAACTCAGCAGCAGTGCTGGGATTGTGAGCTCTTGGTGAGCGGCTGGATGTGATGACCTCAAAGGCTTCTTCCGACCCCAAAGGTTCTGTGACTGTTCTATGATTCTGTGTGAATCAGAGAGCCACACAAATGGAGGAAGGCTCATGGCCATTATCCTCCCAGCAGGCTGTGCTGAGTCTCCACCTCTCTCTCCTGGACAGCTTTGGTGGGGTGAGAAAAAACAAACATCCTTCACTCTCCTTTCTTCCCTCCAAACATCCCCAAACCCCACCACAACTCTCAATCCGCCAGCACAGCCCAAATCCACATCCTCCCACTGCCAAGAGCATGTTCTCTTCCTCATCACTTCCTCTGGGAGTCAAAAGCCCCTTCCCCAGCACAGGAGATGATCACACTGAGTTCACAAAGGCTCTTACTTTCCATCCTGAGCATCATGGCCAAAGTCTCCTCGAAGAGAGCCTGCGCCTGCAGGTCTATGCTCTGCACCCTGCTGCCCTGCTCTCCCAGGGCTGGGCTCTCGCCCAGCCTCCCCTTCAGTTCCAGGTACATTTGCTTCACTTGTTCCAAAGCCTGTGAGGAAGCAAACCAGCAGAGCAGGTAGGATCAGGCAAACAGAGTGGGGAAAAGAGAAAATTCCAGTGCTGGATCCATTTAAAACATTAAATGGCTACTGCACTTAGAGCTTTGTCACCATCTTGTCATGCAGATGCACAACAGTGGGATGCAAAGATGCTGCCTGACTGCCCCAGGAAGGAGATGCAGCAAAAAATAAGTTTCCACCAAAGGGCATTAGGATTGAGGAAGGTTTTGGAAGAATCCAGGAGTGCTGTACTGCATCAGATGAATGAGAAGTGACAGTACAGCACACAGCCATAGCCTGAAGAAGGAACCTCCCTGCCTTATCTGGAACCCTGCCAGGACACAGCTGGCTTTGTTACCTAATGTTCTGGTGAGACCTCACTTGGAGTAATGCTGTGGGACCCACAACACAAGAGGGACATGCACCTGCTAGAGAAGGTCCAGAGGAGGTCACAAAGATGATCAGAGAGATGGAGCAGCTCTCCCATGGGGGCAGGCTGAAGAAGAGAAGGCTCTGGGGAGAATTTAGAGTTGCTTTTCAATATCTGAAGGGGATCTAGAGGAGGGCTGGGGAGGGACTGTTTGGCAGGGTCTGTGGTGATAGGAGATGGGGCAACGGTTTGAAGCTGGAGCAGGGGAGATTTAGGTTGGACATGAGGAGGAAGTTCTGCACAGTGAGAGCAGTGAGACACCAGAACAGGCTGCCATGGGATGTGGTTGAGGCTCCATCCCTGGAGACATTCAAGACCAGCCTTGACATGGCCCTGAGCAACCTGCTGTAGTTGGAGGTGTTCCTGCTGCCTGCAGGGGAGTTGGACAAGATGACTTTTGAGGGTCCCATTCAAGGCAATGCAGTCTGTGAGTCTGTGAAGCTGAGCAGGGCTGTGAGCACCTCAGCCACGGCCGTGCTGGAGTCTGGTACCTGCTGGGCACTCCTGGCTTGCTCGGTTGCCTCCTCTGCTGTCTGCTGCATGTCGCTGGCCCGCAGCCGGTTCTGGTCTGCCCCACGTTGCAGCTGGGAGAGCCTCTCCAGCAGCCCATCCAGCTGCCCTGCCATGGCCTGCACGTTCCTCTCAGCTGGACCAAGAACAGCCTCGATCTAAGGGCAGAGTGCTCCACGTTAGTGAGGAAATCACAGCCAAGCCCCACTCCTGCGAGATGCCTCCTGCATGCAGGGACCAGCTGCACTGTCTGAGGGACTCTGCTATGAGGACAGGCTGAGAGAGTTGGGGCTCTGAAGCCCGGAGAAAAGAAGGCTTCCAGGAGACCTTGGAGTGGCCTTCCAGGGTCTGAAGGGGACTACAGGAGGGTTGGGGAGGGACTATTGACAAGGATGAGAAGGAATGGGTTTGAACTGGCAGAGGGGAGATTAAAACTGCATGTTAGGAAGGAGTTCTTTGCAGGGGGAGTGGTGAGACACTGGCACAGGTTGCCCAGGGAGGTTGTGGAGCACAGAAGCACCCAAGGTGATCATTGATCACATTTGATGCTTCTGTGCTCCACAACCTCCCTGGAGGTGTTCAGCACCAGGCTGGTTAAGTCCTTGAGCAGCCTGTTCTAGTGAGAGGTGTCCCTGCCTATGGCAGGAGGTTGAGTTTTGAGGTCACTTCCAGCCTAAACTGGTTGGAACTGGATGAGCTTTGAGATCCCTTCTAACCTAAACCATTCTATGACCCAACACAAAAGTGAGCTTTGGGCAGGGAGTGGGGGGCTGCTCCCTCCCAGCTGGGCACAGCCCCCCTGGCTCAGGGGACTCCTCCAGCAAGGATTATGAATGGAGTTTGGACCAGCACACAAGCGAGGTGCAGCAGAAAGCAGAAGCTCCACTGGATGCCATTTCCCAGCTGTACTGGTGCAGGACTCTACCAAACCAGGAGGCTGTGGTGAGGCTCCCAGGAGGTCTCTGCACCACTCACTTCGTCGACGCGCTCCTGGATGAAGCGAAGGGAAGAGCCAGAGCCCCTGATGGCTCCCTGGGCCTCCAGCAGCACCGCGTTGGCTCGCCGCAGGTTCCCAAGCACCTCCTCCACGCTCCCCTCCACGGCGTTCGCCTGGTTCCTGCGGAAAGGTGGGGAAAGGCCAGGGGTGAGCCCAGGTGGCTGCGTGGGCTGGGAGCAGAGGGAAGGTCAGAAGGCAGGCAGGACTGTGGCTGAGAAGGCTGCAAGCTCCATCCTCCAACATACTGTGTTCAGTTCTGGGTCCCTTCCTCCAAGAAGGACATTGAGGGGCTGGAGCAGGTCCAGAGAAGGGCAACTAAGCTGGGGAAGGGTCTGGAGAACAGGGTTGGGGAGGAGCAGCTGAGGGAGCTGGGGGTGTGCAGCCTGGAGAGAAGGAAGCTGAGGGGAGAGCTCATTGCTGTCTATACTCCCTGAAAGGAGGTCCGAGTGAGGTGGGGGTTGGTCTCTTCTCCCTAGTATCAGGTGATAGGATGAGAGGAATTGGTCTGGAATTGTGCCAGGGGAGGGTTAGGTTGGACATTAGGAAACATTTCTTCCCTGCAAGAGTGGTCAGGGATTGGCACAGGCTGCCCAAGGAGGTGGTGGAGTCACCACCCCTGGAGGTGTTGAGGAAACATGTGGACACTTGGGGACATGGTGTAGTGGCTACAGTGGTGTTGGGTTGCTGTTTGGAGCTGATGATCTCCCAGAGCTTTTCTAACCAAGCTAATTTGATGATTCCAGAAGTATCAAGCCCACGCATCTGGGCACACCACACTCAGCAGTTTTCTTCTCCATTTGCTACACCCAAGCAGAGAAGTCAAACTGAGAAGGACAGAGAAACTCTTTCCTTGAAACTAGCTGGAAAAAAAAATATTCTCTAAGTGGTGCAAGAAAAAGCATTAAAGGGGAAGAGTGAAGCACTGCACCAGCACCCATGGTCCTTGAGGTGGGACTCTTCAGATGGGGTGGCCAAGCTCTCCATGGAAAGCCAGAGCCCCATGACTGGTCCTTGCAGCAGGTTAAGCAGGTGTCAGACACGAGCAAGCAGTTTAGCTGTTATCCCACTGACCTTCTGGCCAGGACGTTGCTGCAAGTCCCCATGTGACAGAGCAGATGCTCCCAGCTCCCAAGGACACTCTGTGATTACTTTTTAAGGGACCATGGGATAATCCTCTCCACTTTCACCCAGCAAACCAAGAGCCCATTTCATCTCCTCATGCCCTCTTGTGCAACTGGGATGGAGGTCACCAACACCCAGGAACAGCCAAGCAACTCTCTCATGTCCCATCACAGGGACTCAAGAGGTAGAGAAGAGCCTCCACCACTTTTGGTAAAGGCCTCCTACCACAGCAGCTGTTCCTAGCAGCCAGACTTTGTTTTCACTGGGGCAGCAGAGGGTGTCTATGGAGACAGCAGAGTCAGTCTTTTAGGCACTGCATGAACATAGAAGATCCTGGCCAAAAATTTGAGATTGTGCAAGTCAGCATCTCCAGCAGAGCAAGATTTCAACTCCTGCACCCCCCATTCACTCCAGCTGCCAAAAGTCCTTGAACCCCAACCAACCTGGCTTGTTCTGCTTCCTGCTGAAGCTGCCTGGCCTTGGCCATGTCCTGGGCTGTCTGGGCAAGGACACTCTCTGGGCACTGCAGCTGAGTCGCCAGGTTCTGGATCTCGGTCATTTTCCTGCGGACCGCGGCAGCATCGGTGGGGAGCCGCAGGGAGAGGACAGCCTCACTGATCTCCTGGATGGTGCCAGGGTCCATGTCCTTGTCTAGGGAGCAGACAGACAGTCAGAAAGAGTGGGAGCGCAAACAGCAGGGAGGCCAAGGGCAGGCAGCCGTACGCTACCTGAATGGGACCCCCTTGAATTCAACACAGCTCTCATCCGCACCAGCAAAGCTTTCAGGAAAGGACCAAAATGGAACCTTTAAGATGGCAATGAGGACAAACTCCCAGAATGCCAGGTTGGAAGGGACTCCAAGCACCACCTGGGCCAACCTTTCTAGGTGATAGTGGGCTTGAAACAAGCTGCCCCAGCATCCTGGCAGGCTGAGTCTTGAAACTGCCCCATGTAGGGGACTCCACTGCGTCCCCTGGGAGATGATTCCAGTCTCTGACTGTTCTCATGGTGCCAAGTTTTCTTCTGCATCCCAATGGGAATCTTCCCAGCAGTAACTTGTTCCCATCAGCCCTCATCTTTGCCATGGGACTCCTTGTAAAAAGGGAGTCTCCATCCTCCTGGCAGCTGCCCTTTATGTCCTGATCTGTGGTGATAAGGTCTCTCCTAAACCTTCTCTTCTCAAGGCTGAACAAACTCAGCTCTCAGCCCAACACCCCCAGAGCACAGGCAGGTAGCCCTTACTGAGCAGCTCAGGCTGTGTTCCAAGACAAACCTTCCTTTATTGCACAAATAAAAGTTAATAAATCTGAAGAATCAGAGGCAGGCAGAGCCCAAGGGACATCAGCCCAGCGATTAGCTCAGAAGTCTCTTCACTCATCATTAACACCAGGCAGCAGCAAGTGACCTGCTTTTCTTCTTCAGCTAATGCTCACGAGGCTCATTATGTCATTGCAATCTGTCTGTGGACAATAAGTCATCCCAGAGGTTTGTAGGACAATAAAGGATTCTCATTTGAGCAACAGAGAGGAGCTCCAGGAGCTCCAGAGAGGAGCTGCCTGCCCAGCCCTGCCCAGGGCTGTTGGTGAGCTCCTCTGCAGCAGCCAATGTGGGCAGCAAACCCTCAGGAAGCACCAGACATGGGCATAGGTTTGCCCTCAAGCTCCAGAGATGGCCCAAAGCTCTTCAGCAGAAAGGACCCCAAGCAAGCTGCTGTCTGTGCTACAGAGCAAAGAACACCCACACCTCAGCTTCTCACTGCTGTTAGCTCAGCTCATTGCTTTAGAGATAATATTTGAGAGAGGATCCTGGGGACACGTTGGAGACCCCTCTGGTACTTGAAGGGGGCCTACAGGAAAGGCAGGAAGGGACTTTTTGTGAGGGGTTGTAGTGGTAGGAGGAGGGGGAATGGATTGAAGCTTGATGAGAGGAGATTTAGACTGGAGATTGGGAATAAATTCTTTATAGTGAGAGTGGCGAAACACTGGCACAGGTTGCCCAGGGAGGTGCTGGATGCCCTCTCCCTGGAGGTGTTCCAGGTCAGGATGGATGCTGGTGAGAGGTGTCCCTGCCCATGGCAGGAGGTTGGAACTGGATGAGCTTGAAGATGCCTTCCAACCCCAACCCATTCCATGAATCTACAAAGCCCCCCACAGCAGGGCTAAGGCTGTGTGTACCTCCTGCCCTACGGACCTCACAGGGGACCCCCCCGCAAAGCTCACCATAAGGGAACAGGCAGGGTCTGCCCTTGTGACATCCCAGGGAAGTTGACACAGAGCTGGAATTAATCTGAGTCAGTCTGAACAGTGTGGTTAAACCTGAGCCTACCCACAACTGCTGACAAAGCCACAGATTTGGGCCCTGATCAAAGGTCTTCTCTGGTTTCCAGGGGGAACTGCCCCAGCCTGCCTTGCTGCCTCAGAGGATGCCATGAGAACAGCCCTCCAAATCCAGGCAGGGTGGGCACCCAGAGCCCAACTGCTGAGCTGCACTGCACTCTCAGTATTGAACTCACTGTAAAATCACAGAACTACAGCCCCACCCAGGTTGGCACAGCCCCTCAGGAGCACCAAGCCCAACCTAGAACCCTGCTCTGCAACATTCACCTTAAACCACAGCCCCAAGCACCACATCCAAACCA
>VWZE01004447.1:224703-237400 GCA_013396675.1 Eubucco bourcierii
TGTGGCCTCACCAGAGCCCAGTCCAAGGGCACAATCCCCTCCCTGCTCCTGCTGCCCACAGCATTTCTGATGCCAGTCAGGATGCCATTGGCCTTCTTGTCTGCCTGGGCACACTGCTGGCTCACACTCAGCCGCCTGGGCACACTGCTGGCTCACACTCAGCCCCCTGGGCACACTGCTGGCTCACACTCAGCTTCTGTCTATTAAAGCCCCCAGATCCCTTTCTGCCAGCAGCTCTCCAGCCACACTGCCCCCCGAAAAATTCCATTTTCTCCGCTCACACAGGGACCTGCACACAGACACAGCTCACACAGCTCCACCTGCTAGGAAGGTTCTGACTTGCTGGATGAACTTCTGGACACGCTGCAGGTCTGCCTCTATCTGGGTCCTGGTCACACTCATCTGCTCCGCCAGCCGCCGAGCACTGCTCTGGACCTGACTCACAGACGTCTCTGTTGTTCTGATCTGCAGACAACAGCATCTGGTGGAGACATTTCCTCTTGGGGTGGAATGCCAGCAACCCCACCCCACCCCTGACAGCACTGGGCAAGGCTCCTGGGCACTGTGCACTGGGCAAGGTTCCTGGGTACTGTGCTGTTCCCCATTCTTAATATTGCCACCACCCAAGCCTAGAAGCCCAGAACCCCAGACTGGTGAGGGTTGGAAGGAACCTCTGGAGATCATCCAGTGCAACCTCCCTGCTAAAGCAGGGCACCCACAACAGCCTGCCCAGGATCACAGGGTCCAGACAGGTCTGGAATCTTTGCAGAGAGGACAACCCCAGAGCCTAAACCTGAAAAGTGAGGGCTGGATTTGCAAAGGAAGCTCTCAAGCAGGACAGAGCTGTTTAAAGCACCTTAGAGACAGGCTCAGAATGACTTCGTGATCTTTGCAAGCCCCCAGGAGGCTGCAGAGAGAAGCTGCAACAGCACTGCCACAGGTACTCGAGGGTGGAGGAGACAGAGCTGTGGCATCAGACAGGCTTCCACATCTCTACCCCTTCTGCCACACTCATCCCAGCCCAGGATGGGGACAAGGCTTCCTTCTGGCACTCCCAGAGCCACTCGTGTGCCACCAGCTCTGTGGCTGCTGTGCCAGGGGGAGGCAGGACCCAAGCAGCAGGGAGTCTCCAACTCATTACTAACTCTTCCAAGTTCTGAAGCTGCCCAAATGATCTGAGAGACAGAGTACTGTGGAGGTTGGAAAGGACCTCTGGAGGTCATTGAGCCCAACCTGCCCAGCACAGTAGGTTCACTCAGAGCAGGATGTCCAGGTTGGTATCCAGATGGGTTTGGAATGGCTCCAGAGATGGAGACTCCAGCACCTCTCTGGTCAGCCTGGCCCAGTGCTCCATCAAGTCTCACCGAGTTTGCAAGCAGGTATTGCTCACAGTTCACTCTCTACAGCTGACCCCTCAGGTTCCAGAGGGTTGCAGAGGACACCAAAGGGCTCAGTGCCCACACTCACCAGCTGTGCTGTCTCCTGGAGCCGGGTGCTGAGGCTGCCCAGCTCCCTGGCAGCCTCCCCAGCCTTGGCTATGGCCCCGTGGGCCAGCGGGACGATGCCCTGGCAGGGGTGTCCATCCCTGCAGCTGCTGCTGTTGTCCTGAGGGCACAGCAGTCCCTCACACTGGGCTGGTGTGCAGGTCTGCACTCGGAAGCCACCACAGATCTGGAGAGGGAGAGAGCAGTAGGGCAGTCAGGGCACTCATTTCACTGGTGTGATCTCAGTGCCATACGAGAGCAAGCCAGGGGCCAAAGCTTTGGCAGGCCCTTGCCAATGAGAACTTGATGTGCCCATGTTGTGGGAGCTGTGCAGAAGAGGGAAGGAGCCAACCCACCCCAGCAGGACCAGCAGTGATGCACAGCCCAAATGATAGGGATCATGACTGTGCTGGAGAAGGGCAGCCAGAGCTGTGTGTGTGGCAGAGCTGAATGCCCCACCTGAGACTGCAACACAAAGCTGGCATCTCCTCACCACCACAAGCTAGAGCAGAAACAGAAGCTAAACCTCTGTGGCTCATGAAGAGTACAGAGCAGATCTGCGTGGAGCAGCATCTCACTTGCTCTCAGCACAGCAACTCTTTGCCTCGTGCCAGGGGAACCCTGTCCAAGCTGTGCAGTTTGCTCTGGGAGAAGGAGAGCAGAATCTGGACATCAGTGCTCTTCCTTGCTTGGCTGCTTCTGGAGTCAACCACCCACCAAAGAGTTGCTGCAGCAGGGGCCCAGTCAAACCCAGAGCCGGTGCGAGCACCAGCACACGCTGGTCGCTGGGGAATGTGTTGATGCCCTGAAAAGCAGAGAGGGGAGGCTGGTGGTCTCCACAGCAACCAGGCATTAGGAGACACTGAAATGGATCTCCATGGCAATAACAAAGCAGAGAAGGAGAAATAAAAGAAACCTCATCCACAAATTAAGTGGGGCTTTGAGATAAAAGAACTGACACACGAGAGAGTCCCTGGAGGAAAAAGCCTGTGCCTGGGAGGGGGTGGTAGGAAATGCTTTGCTGTCTGTGATCCTCAGGCAGGAGATGCTCAGACAGTTCTCCACTGACATCCCAAAGCAACAGGTTGTTTGGATGTCATTCATGAGTCTCTCTGGACAGAGACTTTGTCCTGCCATGTTGGACTGTTTGAATGCCTGTCTGACTGCAGGGTGAGGCTTCTCTCAAGCACTACAGGAACCTCTTGAGGACTAGACACGTGGGGAAGTCAGGAATCCACTTTGCACCCTCACCTTATTTATGACAGGGGTCAGGTTGGGGGATGAGGCAATCTGGCCCTCCATGGCCAGCAGCTTGGAGGTGGACTCAGCAAGCCTCCCCTCCAGCCCCACAGCACTGCTGCGGCTCTCCCGGGCCTCAGCCAGCAGCCTGGAGGCACTGGTGACCATGCTGCTGGCATTGGTGGATGTCTGGTAAGCAGAGTTGATTGTCTTGAAGGCTCCTGCAGGAATAAAACCACTAAATGACACAAAATGCCTCCATGACTCATAACTGCAGCAGAGGAACCTGAAGAGAAGGCATTGAGCGTACCCTGGGAGGGGATGTGCAGAGAGGAGCAGGACACGGTGGAGGATTAGTCACTGAGCAGCACAGAACAGCTCCTTTATCTCCAAGTGCCTCCCAGCCCCCCCTTCAGTGAGCTCCTGAGCTCTGTTGAAGGACCCAACTCTGGCACCAAGGCAAGCTGACGGCCACATGCAGGCCGTGGGCTTCCATGCAGCCCAGAGGGGATTTGGTGGGGCAGGATGGGGCTTTCAGAGCCCTCTCCCTGGCTCTTGGGCAGGGTCCATCACTCCCTTCCAGTACAGCCCAGGAGGACAGTGGTTAGGACACAGAGCTATGTGTCACTGAATCACAGAATCATCCCAGGATAACAAAATCCTCAGAGAACCAACTGATTAGAAAAGATCACTGAGTCCAGACATAACCTAACACCTCCCTGCACACAACTCTTCAACCACATCCCTCAGCACCTCATCCAAACACCTCTTAAACACCTCCAGCAGCCTGTTCCAGCACCCGGTGAGTCTTTCGGTGACGAACTTGTTGCTAACCTCCAACCTAACCCTGCCCTGTTGCATCTCGAGGCTTGTGTCCGCAGCTCGCACGTCCTCGCCTGGCCGAGCCGAGCGCTGCAGCACGGAGCAGGAGGCAGCAACGAGATACACGGAGAGGAAGAGCTGCAACGGCAGCCCACCTTCAGCGCTGGCTTAATTAGCTCTTCTGCTGAGCTCCTGACAGCCTGGCTCCCTTCCCCACCGCTCCAGCCCCTCCATCTGTGCACAGCCTTTGGTGACACATTCCCAGCGGGGTCCTCCCCTTCCCACCGCTCCCCAGCAGGGCAGGTGGTGGTGGCTCAGGGACAGGAAGGTGGTGCCCATGGAATGAGCCACCCAGCCCAAAAATATTGGAGCAAATCTCTGGATATCAAGAGATCCTGGGTCACACACAAGAGGCAGAAACTGTTCCTCTCAGTGGGGAGGACAGATCTGTTGGCTGCTCCTAAGCTGACAGCAGGTTAAAAGCTCCATCTCATCCACCCAGCTGGTGGGAAAGCATCAGGCACAGCCAGGGTGAGGTAAATTAATGTCTGCAAATTAAGAGATATTACAGCTGCAGCACTGTACCCGACAGATCCGTGCTGTGGCTGCTTTCAAGTTGGCTCTTCTTGCTTTGGTACTGGCTGTTGGTGATCAACAAGCTGCTGTTGAGGGCTTCCAGCTCCCGTGACAGAGAGGCAGTCTCATCCAGAAAATGAAGGTCAGGATTGATGCCTTGGACCTGGTCTCTGGGAAAGAAAAGGCAGAAAACATGAATTTGAGTGGAGAGCAAAGCATCAGCAGACAGAGCAGGGTTCCTCCGTGCTGGGACACTGCCAGTGAGGAGGCCCTTCTGAGCCTGCAGGGTTGCTAGCAGAGAACACTCCATGGCCTTGCAAGGTTTGCAGAGGTGGCAGAGAGCAGGGTTGGGCTACAGCTCTCCCACACCAGGCCAGCTTGCAGGGCTGTGCCCACAAAGGGACCAGACATGCTGAGCATGCCCTGAGGATGCCAATCATCCAGAGCCTGTCCACCAGCCTCCTGCCTCTGCAACAGTTTGTACAATTCTCTTGCACCCCTGGTCACCTTGACAGCAGAGCAAGATCTGCAGGTGCACAAAAAGCAGAACATCTGCAAGCAGCTCAGTGTGCCAAGCACGAAACCAGCCTCTCCTCCCAGCTAAGGGATACCCCCATGGGCAGCATCCACCCCTCACTGTGCACCGCATGAACAGCATCCACCCCTCCCCATGCACCCCAGGGACAGCATCCACCCCTCCCTGTGCACCCCATGAGCAGCATCCACCCCTCCTTGTGCATCCCATGGACATCATCCACCCCTCACTGTGCAACCCATGGGCAGCATCCACCCCTCACTGTGCACCACAAGGGCAGCATCCACCCCTCCCCGTGCAGCCCATGAGCAGCATCCACCCCTTCCCGTGCACCCCATGAGCAGCNCTCACTGTGCACCACAAGGGCAGCATCCACCCCTCCCCGTGCAGCCCATGAGCAGCACCCCCCCCTTCCCGTGCACCCCATGAGCAGCATCCACCCCTCACTGTGCACCCCACAGGCAGCATCCACCCCTCCCTGTGCATCCCATGAGCAGCATCCACCCCTCACTGTGCACCCCATGGGCAGCATCCACCCCTCACCTGATGGCAGTGAGCGCCCTGCCCACCTGGGCCAGGCCCTGCTCTGTCACAGAAGAGTGGCCAAGGACACCCTGTGCCCGCTGCACGTTGCCCTCCGCCTGCGAGAGCCGGGGGCCGAGGCGGGACCCCCCAGTGCCAAGGGGCAGACGTGAGGTGGAGTTGCTGAGGCCAGCCTGGCGCAGGCGCAGGCGCTGGATGTCGCCATCGTAGGTGTGGAAGCAAGGGTGGCACAGCTCACAGCCCGGGTAAGTGCTGCAGTGCCCCCGCTGGCACTGGTCGCAGCGGGCACCTGTGACTCCCGCACGGCAGAGGCACTGGCCTGTGGTCTTGTCACACCCCACATCCTCTGTGCCCTGGAAGTCGCAGTCACACTCTGGGTGATGGAAGAGGAAGGGATACAGAGGTGATGCTCAGTGAAAGGGAGAGGGAAAAAAATGAAGTTCATTTTTGTATTGATATAAAAGCAGACCCTGGATGCCAACACAGTCTGAAGCCCAATCCCACTCCTCCGCCCCTGCAGCATCTGGGAAGAAGGTGACATGGGCAGAGCAATGGGAAGAGTCTCCAAGCCCAGCTGCTGGCCCAGCTCCTGATCCTGCAGAACCTGACCAGCATGGCCAAGGGGCTCAGTCAGGGCTACCAGGAGGGGACTGGTGGATACCTGGGGATGGGAGTGAACTGGGAGCCTGTTCCAGAAAGGACATTTCTCTTCCAGAACAGCATGGGAAATGCTGATGTGAGGACACAGGCAATGTGCTGCTGCCCAGATAACCCCTGAGGCCACACTGCCAAGGTGAAATGGGTGTCCCTTACCTGTGCACCTTCCCCAGGCGTCTCCATAGTGCCTGTCTGGGCAAACCTGCTCCTGGCTGGCAGAGCACGTCCTGCCCGTGAAACCTTCTCTGCAGGGGCACTGTCCTGTGAACTGAGCAAAGAAAACATCAGGGAGAGCAGCTCTGGGCAGTCAGAACAACCTCCCCCATCTGCTCTGCAGCACTAAAGCCAGCACATGAAGCTCTGTGTCATGGAATCATCATAGAATCGTGGAATGACCTGGTTGGGAAAGGCCTCAAGATCAAGACCAACCATAAGGCCAGGCTGGATGAGGTTTTGAGCAACCTGCTGCAGTGGAAGGTGTCCCTGCTGGAGTCAGGAGGGCTGGAACTGGATGCTCTTTAATGTCCCCTCCAACCCAAATCATGCTATGAATCTAGGAATAACCTAACACCTCCCTACACACACCTGTTAGACCATGTCCCTCAGCACCTCATTCAAACACCTTGGATGAGCACATGGACAATCTCCTCTGCTCAGTCTGTGCCCCAGGACATGCCCATGCTGCTCGTGCCAGGCTGAGGCTCAGCCAGGGTGACGCAAACAGCCTCCAAACTGCCTCAAAACAGCTCCAGCACTGCAGAGCTGAGTCCTGAGCTTTGGTTCAGAGACAAAAGGAGTAGCCCACAAGCAGCTGCTTTGTGTTCTCAAGTCTCCTTGCACTGAGCTCGTTTGGAAGCTGTCCCCAGCTCTCAGAATTCGTCATGGGTTTGGGTTTTTTTTACATTTAACTTCACTTTCCCCAGCTGTCCTTTAAGCCTGAAGTGACACACTCACTTTCCTTTGACAAATGAGGATCATTAACTTGCCTGGCCTGCATGAAGATGTCTCATTAGGATTTCCTTGTTAAATACCAGGCCTTTCAAAATGCCTTCATCTTGCCTCCAGAATTACCAACTCACTTCATGTTCCTCAACAGGCTGGCAGAGTTTTCTAGGAAACGGGAAACAGCAAATCAGAGCTGGAGGTGCCAGTGAATGCACAGCCCTTTTTTTTTTTTTTTTTTTTTTTTTTTTTTTTTTTTTTTTTTGGGGGCTCCCACAGATGGGAGAGGATGACAGAGCCACCCAACAGATGGTTTTGATGCTCCAAGAGAGCCCCAGTGTGGCGCTGCCCAGCAGGGACACAGCTCTGGTGGCTGGGATGCTCTCAGCTGTGCAGCTCAAGCCCCATCACTGCCACTAGCAGTTCCTCACAGCAGCAAAACCAGAGAGCAGGGTTGCAAATTCATAGCTTCACATAATGGGTGGGGTTGGAAGGCACCTTAAAGACCACCCAGTTCCAAACCCCTGCTGTGGGCAGGGACACCTCCCACTGGAACAGGTCGCTCAAGGACTCATCCAACTTGGCCTGGAACACCTCCAGGGAGAGGACATCCAGCACCTCCCTGGGCAACCTGTGCCAGTGTCTCACCACCCTCACTATAAAGAATTTCTTCCTAGTCTCCATTCTAAATCTCCTCTCCTCAAACTTAAATCCATTCACCCTCCTCTCAGCGCTACAACCCCTCACAAGAAGTCCCTTCCTGCCTTTCCTGTAGGCCCCCTTCAAGTACCAGAGGGATCTCTGACATGTCTCCAGGAACCTCTCTCAAATATTGTTTCTAAACCAATGAACTGAGTTAACAGCGATGCAAAGCTGAGGTGTGGGTGGTAGAGACACCTCCTGCTAGCCCAGGTTGCTCAAAACCTCATCCAGCCTGGCCCTGAACACCTCCAGGCAGGCAGCATCCACAATCTCCCTGGGCAACCTGTTCCCACGTCTCCCCATGCATGCAGGGAAGCAGGGAAATGAAATATTGGTGGAGGAGGCTGAGGATGGGCAGGGCAGTACCTGGTTGCAGTGGAGGCTGTGGGAGCCCTGGGGGTGGCAGCCACACGCCCGGCAGCCGTGGCCACTCTCCAGTTCCCAGTGCCCGGCCGCGCACTGCTCGCAGTTGGTGCCCACCACGTTGGGCAAGCAGAAGCACCTCCCGGTCTCATCATCACAGGGCATGTCCTGTCGTGTGCCCAGCACATTGCAGCTGCATCCTGAAAGAGGGAAGGTTTAGTCACAGCAGAAACGGGCACAGAGCACCAGTCCAGCCTCTCATGAAGAAGCCAGGTCCTAAGGAGCCACCTAAAGATGAGCTCTCCTGTCTCTTCTGCATCCAGGAGCCACTCAGGAAGGGGCTACAGCCCCTACAGCCTCCAAGATCCATCTTCCCTGGGCTTTGTGTCAAGCTCACACTCAAGACAAGCCACAGTCTGAGAAAGGAGTTTTGCTAAACCTTTGCAAAAGGAGCCTTTGGCTTGGAAATCCCAAATCATAAAATGTTAGAATGACCTCAAAGGTCACAGTTCCAACCCCCTGCCATAGGCAGGGACACCTCCCACCAACCCAGGATGCTCAAGGACTCACCCAGCCTGGTGCTGAACATCTCCAGGGAGGTTGTGGAGCACAGAAGCACTGAACATGATCGAAGATCAAGTTCAGTGCTTCTGTGCTCCCCAGCCTCCCTGGGCAACCTGTGCCAGGGTCTCACCACCCTCACCCTTCTTCCTAACCCTCAGCCTCAATCTGTCCTCTTCAAGCTTACAAATCAAAGTTGGCTGGGAAACAGGTCCCTTCCACAGCCACAGAGGGCACCTCAAGGTGTACTCACTGTGGCACCCCATGGGGTTAGCATTGGCCAGCTGGGCAAAGCCTGGCTTGCAGAGGTGGCAGCGATCCCCCTGCACATTCTCCTTGCAGACGCAGCGCCCCGACAGCGGGTCACAGACGGAGCCGGGCACAGTGCCATCTGGATCACACTCACAGGCTGGAAATGGGCAGGAAATGGCCTGGTTGAGGGGTATGAAGGATGGGCTGAGGGGTCCTGGGGAAGGTGCTGTGGGGCTTAAGCAGACACTCACGCAGACAGGCTTCAGGATGGGCCAGATCCTGCTGCGGGTTGCGAAAATAGTTCCTTTTGCAGTGCTCACAGCTGTTGCCTTCAGTGTTGTGCTGGCAGTTGTCACAGACACCTCCACTCACTCCTCCACTGGCATGGAACAGCTCTGGGTCAAAGTGGCAGGAAGACGAGTGGCCATGGCAGTTGCACCCTAGAAGAGCCCAACAGAACACCTCAGTGAGGAGGGACCTGTCCCAGTTAGTGCTGCAGCCGTGCAAACCCCTCTGGCAGCGGCGGCTCTGGCACTAGAGGGTGCCCGTGTGCCCTCTGTGACACAGCGACACTGGGTAACCGTTCCAGGATGAAACTGGTACCAGGTGGGCAGTGTGGCCAAGCACTGGTGCAGCTCAGGAGCTGGCATCGCCCAGTTGCAGCCCCTGGGAGCAAATCCCAGCACGTTGGGGTTCCCTTTAGGTAGAGATCTGTGTCACCATCCAGCCACTCAAGGTGTGCCAGCAAAGGCTCAGAGCTCACTCCTGCTCCTGCTCCTGGCTTGAGGATTTAGGAGAGGTCTCGGGGAGGGGGGAGGGGAGAGGCAGAGGCCGTACTCTGGCACTCGTGGGGGTCGTTGTCCTCCGCGGGTGCCCAGGGCCGGGCGTTGTAGAGGTCGGCGCAGCGGTCGCAGTGGGGCCCGGCGGTGTTGTGCTGGCACACGCAGTGCCCAGGGACCTGATGCAGAGACAATGCTGTACCCCTCCTGAAGCTGCTCACTCCGGAGCTTTACCCTCCCCATGCCTTTCCCGCACATGCCTGTCCTGCTCCTGCCCCCATTCCCGGCACTCAGGCAGGGCTGCAGCAGCACCAAGGGCAGGTCGATCCTCACTCACACTGACAAGGCAATTCCCACCACTTCTGCCCCCTCCTGAGGACAAGCAGGCTCAAGGTGAAGCAGACAAGCGTAAGCTGAGGACTAAAAAATCCCATGACAGCTAACAGCCTGCACTGATAAACCCACTCAGGCAAGAAGGAGCCTTCTGGAACCTCCTGTGTGTCTCCCATCCAGCCAAGCCCCCGTGCTGACAGAAGCGGTTTCCCACAGCATAGCCTCTCACACTCACTGAGCTGCAGAACTTCTCCTGAGCCCCTCCACCTTCTTCCCAACACAGAAAAGGGGTTTGCATGGGGGTAGCACAGGCTGCTGTCTCCCAGGCACCACCCCACTGCTGAGGCAAAACAGGCAGCCTCTGGCCAGAGGGCAGGCTCCCACACCCCACCACTGGTCACTCCAGCCAAGGTTGCCTGAGGACTCCCTGGATGCATGGTAGACCCTGGCAGCAGAGAGCTTGTCTGTAGGCTTCTCACTTGGTTCCAAGGCTCACCTCAGTCTGTGGATCTTCCGAAGGGCTGCAGCTGTTGGCATGGCCATGGCAGAAGCAGCTCCCCAGCACCTGCATCTCTGTCAGGGCATAGAAGGTACTGGGCGAGTGGTAGCCCTGGCGTGGAACGTGAGGGAGCTCGGTGAAGTTGATCCTCAGGTTGGTGAATGGCCCCAGCTCTGTTGGGGACCAAGGAGAGGTGTGAGGGGACAGACACCAGGCACTGCAAGCTGTGTGGAGGGCTTGGAGCAAGAGACAGACACCAGCAGGAAAAGCAGCAGTTGAGCCACCAGCAAAGACAGAATGCTGCTCCTTGATGCCTCTGAGGCACCTAAGCAGCCATCAAACATGTGGCAGAGGTCTGGTTTGCTGAGGGCCTGCTCCCCTGCAGGCCTCCTCCAGCTCACCACTCTCCACCACATGGAGACACTTTGGGTTGGAAGGGACCTCCAAAGGTCATCCAGCCCAACCCCTCGCAGCCAGCAGGGACATCCTCCACTAGTGCAGGCTGCTCAGAATCTTGTTGAGTCTGACCTTGATTACATCCAGGGATGGGGCCTCAACCACCTCCCTGGGCGAGCTGCTGCAGTGTTCCACCACCATCACGGTGCAGAACTTGTTCCTCACATCCAGTCTAAATCTGCTCTGCTCTCACTTCAAGCCATTGCTCCTTATCCCTTTCTCAGGTATGAAAGAGGTCAGACACTTACTGTGAACGGCCTGGCTGTAGGAGGCAGTGATGGCAGATGCCAGGTCTTGGATGTTGAAGGTCACCTTAGAAGGGAAAAGCCTGAGTTGAAAAGCAGGGAAGACAAGGAGCTGTCTTCTCCTGCTCTGGGCAGCACATGCTCTGGACCTGCCTCTGCAGGACTTTAGTCCACACATGGAAAAGACTTCAGAGCTGCAGGGGATTTTGCAGGAGAAGCAAGAGAACCTCAGAAAGCAGTAAGAGTTTCCCTTCCAGAGGAGCAGGAATACTCCTGAGGACTGCCTTCAGCAGTGCTGGGTGTCCACAGCTCCATCCCCCCCAGCTCCATCCATCCCACATTCAAAAGCCTTTCAGGCCACCCTGTTCCTGAAGCATTCTGTAGATCACCCACCCCAAATGCCAGGCCACAGCAGAGGGAACAGGTACACCTGGGGGTCCCTACCACAAAACCCCACAGGTCCTACCTTGCCCCCGTGCAGAGGGTGCCCCTGCAGTGTCTGGCACCGAGCGTCCTGCCAGCTCTCAGGGGAGCCCTGGGACACATGGGGGAAGGCAGTGGCACAGTCAGAGGCCAGGTACTGGTAGACCTGCCAGGTCTTGCCGAAGTCAGTGGAGCGCTCGATCAGCATGGCAGCAGGCAGCGGGGACTGCGGGCAGGGAAAGGGGACAGCTGTAACACAGTGCATGCCAGCCAGCTCCCACCACAGGGCCTGGGGATGCCTCTGCTCCTCCTCCTCATTCCTCCAGGCTCAGGTCTCCACAGGCTGCTGGAGCAATCCACTTCAATCCCCTTCTGTGCAGGTTACCAACAGCTCATGGGTTCCCCCTGCTCCCTTCAGCCAGCCCTGCTCCAACTATGAAGCAGACATCTGCACCAAGGAGACTTCTCAGTGGGAAGGTGTGGGATGGGAGTCCACCCTCCTGCTCTGCTCCTCCCAAACACCCAGAGGAGCAGCCATGAAAAACTGGGAAGAAGGAGGGATGTGAGCCTCCTTCTTATGGCTGGACTTTTGCAGCCTAAGTGACTCGGTGATTCTAAGGTGCCCAGAGAGAGCTGCACACTAAGACCTCCACATCCCACAGAGAGCCAGCAGAGCCCACCCACCGTCACCTGTGACCTGTTCATGAGCAGAAGTGCTGCACACAAACCCTGAAGTGAAGCAGGACACTGTTGAGCTGAAAGGTCTGGTCCAGGTCCAGCTGCAAGGAGACTCGCTCAACACCTGTGGGCACAGCGAGAGGAACAGCTCAGATCCCTCTGCCAAGGCTTCTGGTCCCTTCTCTCCTTCCAATCTATTCAGTTCAACACCTCCTCCTCTCTTCCCTTCACACTGTTTATTGCCAGGAGCCTGGACCTTTTATGGTATCAACCAGGTTGGAAGAGACCTCCAAGCTCATCCTGTCCAACCTGTCATCCAAGCAACCAGATCATGGCACTAAGTGCTCCATCCAGGCTGTTCTGGAACACCACCAGGGATGGGCACTCCACCACCTCCCTGGGCAGCTCATTCCAATGCCAATCAGTCTTTCCGGCAAGAACTTCCTCCTAGTATCCACCCTAAACCTGCCCTGGCACAGCTTGAGGTTGTGTCCTCTTGTTCTGTCCATGGGTGCCTGGCAGCAGAGCCCAGCCCCAGCTGGCTACAACCTCCCTTCAGGTAGCTGCAGAGAGCAATGAGCTCTGCCCTGAGCCTCCTCTTCTGCAGG
>VWZE01004447.1:244717-256395 GCA_013396675.1 Eubucco bourcierii
GATGATCCTTGAGGTCCCTTCCAACCTTACCATTCTATGATTCTATGCTCACAGCCCTGGTGCTGTCACTTGGAGGGGTCAGGTCAGGCAAGGGGATCAGGAACCTGCTAATCCACATGAAAGCCACACCATGCTCTCCCTTGGCTAGAGTCAGGCAGTGTGAGCCTCTCCCTGTCCCCACCAAAGCTCTACACTTAGCATTTAAATAAAGAGATGAGCTAACTGCTCCTTGAATCCACCTTGGGCAGAGATCCTTTCCACACCTCAGCACCTTTCCAGCTCCAAATCCAGGCTCACTTCCTTGTCCAATTTTATTTTCAGTTTCCCTCTTGCTTTTCCTTTCCCTGCTGAATGGAGCAGCCATTTCCCAAGCACTGAGTGATCTCCAAGCCAGACCATTGGTCTGCCTGGCTCCCACCCCTCACCGCTTCTCTAATCATTGCTGTGCTATAAATGGCCTCACTGTGTCCCTCCTGGATTTCGCTAGTCTGAGCCTACAGCCAAGAAATGGAGCAATCAGCAGTGCAAAGTATAAAGGTTAGAGGGATTTGGAGCTGGAGCAGAGGCTGAAATCGAGTGAGTGACCCCCCAGAATTGCAAAAGAGGACCCTGGGGTCACCACGGGCTGGCAGTGAGGCCAGACAGCATGTGCCCACCGAGGGCACCAGCAGCCAGCAACAGCAACCCCTCATCCCATGCCCTCTGCTGAGACTGCAAAAGCCACTCCAGATTTGTACCTATTGAGCAGCTAAATAAGAGCAGGACTGGCAAAAAAGAAGAAAAAAAAAAAGAAGTCATAAAAGTCAAGAAGTGAAATGTGCTTGCTTTTTTTGGGAGGGGAATGGGGAGACTGAGTTCAGGGGATTCAGTTTTGCTAAAATTAGGGAAATCAAAAAAAAAGGGAGGAAAAAAAAAATAGGATATGCTGAAGGGGTGGGGATTTGTCCTGCAAAGAGAGGAGCTGCTGAGCTCCAAATTGCCATTAGCCATCATGGCTGCAGGACAGAAATCAGGATCCTCCAGGAATTCACTCACAGCAACACATCCCTCATTTCAGTAAAGGATTCTTCTCTACATGCACCTAAGGAAGCAAATGCCCCATTCCCAAAGCTACAATTGGAGAATCCAATTTAACATAGCAGTGTTGACTGTTCCAGATCCCTTTTAATCCTGGTGCTTGTCAGGCAAGGTATAAGCAACGTGAAAAGTGAATAGTTTAGGGACTTGAAGCTGGAAGAGAGAGCTGCAGTCCTGCTCTCTGCCTTCCTCCACAGCACCACTGTGAGACCTCACTCCCTAACTCTGCCCCAAACAGATCACTTCTGCTCCAGGTATGTCACAGCCCTCAGAGACTCTCAGGCTCCACTTCAGCAATTACAAATGATGCAGATGATGACACTTGAAGGCCTTTCAGGATGATCTCTCAAGGTCAAGCAAAGCCAATAACTAACCCACTCCAGTTGGTCCCAGGACAAACAGCTTAAGTGAGGTCTTGCAGACACTCATCTCCCCCTCTTCAAGTGAAAGTCACTGTCCAAAGTCAAGGTTAAGTGAGGATATCAGAGATACGTTTATGTAAATTTTTCCCAACAGAAATTGGGAAGAAAGAAAAAAATAATTAAGCCAGAGCAGAAATAACTGCTTGTTTTTTTCCTGTCCGTGGGCCACAGCACTGTGAGAAGCAGCGAGGGTTTGCTGGGGAGGTAAGCAAAGAGCTCTGCTCCCCAGGAGCAGAAAAACAGCTCCAGAAACAGTGAGTGGGAGCCTGCATGGAGGAAATGCCTCAAGACAAGTGTCAGCCTGAAAAACAACCTAAAATGGGGCAGCTGCTGCAGCCAGCCCAGCAGCCAGGAGGATGTGATGCCCACACAGGTCAGGGCCTGGGAGCTGCTGCAGCTTCACCCCAGCCAGCAGCTCTCTGACTGAGAGCTCTGAGAAGCCAAAGTCTCTGCAGCCAGCAAGAACATCACCAGCTGCCACAACGATGCCACTTACTGCCACAGCTTGGCCTTCAGCTTGCAGAGGAATTCAGAGCAGACAAAGGCTGACTCACCCAAGCTGGATGCCACTGCAGAACACACCGCAGCTGGAGCTCTGCCATTTCCTCTCCTCTCCAGCACCTCCTCCAAGACCCTTTTATGCCTGTCCTGCACTGAACCCTCTCTTCCCAGGGCAGTTATGGGGTTAAAATTGGCAGACCAACAGAGAAAGGCTTTAGGAAGTGCTCAGACCAGGGACTTCACCCCTGCAGCTCTGTGCTCACTCCTCCACAAACTCCAATTTGATGGCAGCTTTGGGGCTTGGAATCCGCAGCTGGCTGAAACCTTATCTCTGGAGCATCATCTCCTGCCCCCGCACAAGCAGCACAATTGAAAACTGTTGTTTGGTTCAGAAGCTGTTCCAAGTCCAAGTGAAAGACCTGAAATGTTCCCATTTTTAGCTGATAGCTGAGGATAAGAAAGCCTGGGATGTTTTGCATGCAAAAGCTTCCATTTTGACTCCAGTGCTTTGCTGCCCTTTCCACCATGTTCCTGCTCAGCTTCTCTTCTCAGCTATGGGGATGGTAGAGAAGGATTCAAGAGGACACCACAGGCAGTGCAATGACCCAGCAAAACCTAAACAGGTTAAACATCCCTAAAAGAGAGTAGGGAGGAGAGGGAGGGTGATGGCTTTAGCATCCTTCCCTGAGGTTTGGGAGGTGACACATACCTCTCCGTGGGGTGTGCAGTAGGTCTCAGGCTTGGTGAGGCCACAGGTGGAGGAGGCTCTCAGGTCATGGGCCCGTCCCAGCAGGAGATCTCTGGCCAGCGGGTAGCAGGCACCCTGGGAGCAGGCTTGCTGTGCCCCCAGCAGCTGTGGGGCAGCTGGAACAGCAGGAAAAGAGGACTTGGGGTTGTGTCAGGGAGGTACACAGGCAGACCCGTGCAATCACAGAGTTGTCTCAGCTGTAAAAGACCTTTAAAATCATCAGTCACAGCCACTGTCTACCTCGGGTGCTAAACCACATCCCTCAACACCAAGCACAGCAACCAGCACCTCTGCTGGATTCCACAGCAGACCCAACCACAAAGCTGGGACAAACCTACCAAATGCACATGCCAAAAAGGACAAAGGCATTTTGCCCCTGAATCACCTTCATTGTTGGTAAGAAAAAGGCACTTTGGAAGCATTTTGTACTGAGAGTTATGTCTGAAACTCCTCTGGGCCATCACCCCAGAGTCTGGGCTGCAGGGATGCTCAGTTCCTGGTTTATCATACTGCACAGCCCTCTTTGGTGCCCTCTGTTCACCTACCACCAGCCCCATAGCTACTGGCTCAGGACAGAGAGCAGCCCTTTGTCCAGCACCAGGATCAAACCCTGCCTCCCGAATGCTGCCACTATGCTGCTACTCACAGAGAGCCTCCAAGCTCTTTGTCACGGGGGTTAGTTTTAGGCAGTGCAGTGAAGAGCAGGGACCTTATGGATCCCTTCCAGCCTGAGCTATTCTGTGATGAGCAGTGTTTCTATTTAGCCAGTTTCCTCCCATCCTTTCAGGAGCCTTACCCAGGAGGACGAACAATGCCCAAAGCCAAAGCTGGCAGGGAGCCTCCATGCTGCTGAGGACACACCTGGGGAAGAATGCAGAGTGTGAGTGAAAACGAGAAGAAAATACCAGGCTGAAGCTCAGGCCCTTCACAACCCTTCTCAGTTTACAGGGAGGTCGTTTTAATTGATTTACAACACAGTGCCATGGGTGGGAAACCAGCAGCTTGGGCTAAGTTTAATGCACACAGACTCCCAGCTCCCACCCGGTCCATCAAGCACAGGCTTCTCCTGAAGCACAGGGACTTCCCCAGCACCACCTTTGGATCTTGGTGTTACTGCTGAGGTGAGTCTCAGGTCCCAGCACAGCTCCTCATCCTCAGCAGCCCCCACAGGTAGGCAGGTAGGCAGGCAGGCAGGCAGGCAGGCAGGCAGGCAGCACCAAGTCACAGCTCATGGCTAAGAGATGCCCTAAGGAGCGTCCGCACCCCCAGCCCTGCCGCACTCTGCTCGCCAGCCCCACCCTTTGCCCTGCGTTTCCAGAACAGATCCCAGACAAAACCTCAGTCGATGCCCCAAAGCCTCACTCCGTGAGAAGAAACCCATAAAACCCACTGCAGAGCGAGTGAGAACCCGGGGGAAGTAGAGCAGCCGGGAAGCTCACCTGCCCTCTGCCCAGCAGGAACAGGAGCACCGTTCCCAGTTCTCAAGGTGCCCCTGGTCCCTTCAGGGTCCCCAGCTCACAGCAGGGACTCTCCTGTGCCAGCCGGCAGCTGATCCACAGCCTCGGGACCCTTGGAGCTGGCTCGCTCCTCTGCTGGCTTTTAGCAGGCAGCTGCTCACCTGGGAGAGAAGGTGCCTGTGGGCGCAGTGGTGATAAAGGAGTGATTCAGGAATCTTCAGACATCCACACCCAGTTCCTGTACAGCTCACGGCAGCTCCCAGACAGGCGCACGGCTGCAGACAACAATCACCTCGGAGCGCGGTGGTGGGGCCAGGCAGCTGCTCTGCGGGCACCCAGCAAGTGAAAGCCTATCTGCAGCTGACCCACCCAGGGCTTGTATGGCCACCAGCAGGGCATCGCCGAGCCAGGCTGAAAGCAGCTCCCTCCAGAGCCGCTGTGGGGCTTGGCCCCAGGCAAGACGCGCCAGTGCCCACCCCACCTCTCGGGCAGGCTTGCCAAGCGCTGAGGACCGAGCAGTGCTGCTGTCAGCTCCTCCACCTGGACACTTGCAGCCCGGTGCAGGATGTCCGCGTGAGCGAGACTGGCACCAGCTATTCACACATCAGCCCGAAGGTGCCCAGTGCAGTGCCAGGGCTTCACAGCTCCCCCAGCCTTCTCCTGCCCGCAGCTCTGGGGTTCCCCAGGATTACTAATTACTGCCCAGGATGAGCCTGGGAGTTCTCTACAGAGCAGTCCTGGGGTTCGGTAGCTGTGAACAAAGCCAGAATCACATTTGTTCTAGGAAGGGTCATTCCTGTTTGGGCACCCAGCTGCACATCGTGCTGAGGAGGGGCCCTTGTCCTTTACTTGGGACTCAGCTCAGAGCTCACTTGCATTTGACACAGCTCAGTGGTCACTGCTGCTTTGCAGGAGTATTGATGGGAACAGACTCAGTTTTATTTTTGCTCTCTTCACTGTGGCAATGAAGCGACAGAACTTTAACAGATCTGTGCCAACAGAGGAGCGTTTGGTGAACGCAGCTGGGGGTGCAGCTCAGCAGCTTACACTCACAGACAGCCACCTCCATACACACAGGGCTCCTGCCAATCACTTACGAGCTGCATTTTACCTAAAATGCAGGGTTTGCCCTCAGAAAGCCTTCAGAGAATCACAGAATGTTAGGGGTTAGAAAGGAGTTCCAGAGATCACTGAGGCCAACCTCCCTGCCAGAGCAGGCTTCCCTAGGGCAGGTCACACAGAAATGCATTCAGCTGGGTCACCAAAGTCTCCAGAGGAGACTCCACAACCTCCCCGGGCAGCCTTTTCCATTTATTGTACTGCAATGTCCCCAGAATCACCTGTCCCAGACTGGGCAGGGCTCAGCAGACCCCAGCAGACGACTCCAGATCCTCGCTGCTGTTGCATTGCTGGTGGGTGCCACCTACCTGCCTGCCCCCATTGCTGGGTGACTCAGGCACATGTGAGTTGAGCAGCAGGACCCAGGCTGAGGCTGTACATAGGGCTGGACAAAAATCTTGTCCCTGAGGCTACAGGATGTGAGAGGCTGGCAGAGCTTCCTGCTGGGGTGTGCCCGCAGTGCTGGGCGTGTGCCGCCTGCCCTGCCCTGCCCTGGCACCGCTCTGCAAGCCGGTAGCACCACATTCCTGCTGCTGCACAGGATCCTCCTCCCACCCCAGCTGGGAAGAAACGCTGGAATGTTTTACAGAGAAAGTGCCTTGAGCTGCTGACACCATTCCTGCTGCCACTGAACACATACCCCTTGTGGTCACAGAACCCCAGCGTGGATCTCTGGAGAGCACGCAGCCCGACCCCGCTGCTAAAGCAGAGTCACCTGGAGCAGGCCACACAGGAAGACATCCAGGTGGGTTTTGAAAGTCTCCAGAGAGAAGACTCCACAACCTCTCGGGCAGCCTGCTCCAAACCCCAAGGGAGGAGAATGCTGTGCAGAGAGGCAGCAGGCACTGACCCTAGGCTCTGCCAGAAATCATAGAATCGTAGAATGGTAAGGTTGGAAGGGACCTCAAGGATCATCTAGTTCCAACCCCCTGCCATAGGCAGGGACACCTCCCACTAGTACAGCTCACTCAAGGCCTCATCCAACCTGGCCTTGAACACCTCCAGGGAGGGAGCAGCCACAACCTCCCTGGGCAACCTGTTCCAGTGTCTCACCACCCTCACTGGAAAGAGCTTCCTCCTAACATCCAGTCTAAGTCTCCCCTCTGTCAGTTTAAACGCATTGCCCCTTGTCCTGTCGTTGCAAGACCTTGTAAATAATCCTTCCCCAGCCTTCCTGTAGCCCCCTTCAGATACTGGAAGGCTACTATCAGGTCCCCTCGAAGCCTTCTCTTCTCCAGGCTGAAAAGCCCCAACTCTCTCATAGAGGGGGCTGTGCTGGAAGGCACCTTAAAGATCACAGAAATCACAGAACCACAGAAGCACCCAGCTGGGCACAGCCCCTCAGGAGCACCCAGTCCAACCTAGAACCCTACTCTAAAAGATTCACCTTAAACCATAGCCCCAAGTGCCACATCCAAACGACACACAGCCAGAGTGGGTGACTCCACCACCTCCCTGGGCAGCTCATGCCAGTGTCTGACCACTCTCTCCATGGTGATCTAATTTCTCTCATTAAAATATTCCAATCAGCCTCAAACAGCACACATTGTTCTGGTTTCCTAAAAGTCCATTAGTGGTACAAATAAGGAAACGGTAGTTTAAGCCTCATTACGTTTTTCAGTGATCTGAGCACAACCATTTTGAACTTTGGGCACCTCTTCAGACAAGGAGAGCTTGGGAGGACAGCACAAAAAAAAAAAAAATCAGAAAATTAGAGCTGGAGCTCCAAATTTGGATTATCTTGTTCCAACCCTCTGCCACAATGCCTCTAACCTTCCCAGCAGGTTGCAAAGGATGTGACTCCTGCATGAGTAGCTGTGTTTGCCCTGCTCTGTCAGTTGCTTTCTGCCTGGCTGACAGACATAGGAGTACTTTACTCCTTTGGGAGCTCTTCCAAGGTCACCATCTGAGCTCAGCAGCTTCAGGCTGAGTTGCTGAGGTGTGATACCAGTTAGTCAGCACTGCCCAGCCTGGAATGATTCTGTCCAATGGGTCTTTTAACTTAGAATCATAGAATCATAGAATGGTAAGGTTGGAAGGGACCTCAAGGATCATCTAGTTCCAACCCCCTGCCATAGGCAGGGACACCTCCCACTAGTACAGGTTACTCAAGGCCTCATCCAGTCTGGCCTTGAACACCTCCAGGGAGGGAGCAGCCACAACCTCCCTGGGCAGCCTGTTCCAGTGCCTCACCATCCTCACTGGAAAGAACTTCCTCCTAACATCCAGTCTAAATCTCCCCTCTGCCAGTTTAAACCCATTGCCTCTTGTCCTGTCGTTGCAAGACCTTGTAATTAATCCCTCCCCAGCCTTCCTGTAGGCCCCCTTCAGATACTGGAAGGCTACTATCAGGTCCCCTCGAAGCCTTCTCTTCTCTCTCTGGAGGTCAGAGGAACACAAAGGTGACTGGAAACAGGGAGAGCAGAGCACTGCATGCAAGAGCACTGAAACCTCTTTAAATACAGAAGCTCCACTGAAGCAAAATGATGCTAATTGAGGATAATTTTATAGCTCGAGCATGCCAAGGTTAAACACTTAGTGCTGCTGCATTTTACACTGAAAAATTAGCAAAAGCCTGAAAGCTCCTCTGGGCAGCTGCTATTCTGTGGAAAAACGCAGCAGGGAGGTGATTTGCTTAGTGACACTGAGCAGGAGCTTGCTACAGGGAAGTCCAGTCCCAGTCCCTTCCAGTTCCTGCCTCCCGAAGCTGGGATGAAACCCCAAACGTTCTCCATCATTAAGCCAGGCACAGCCCAGGAGCATCTTGTCAGCTGCATGCAAACGTTCACAGCAAACTCTGGCAGGAGGAACAAGACCTGGGGCTGGAAGCAAAGAAGTTGCGTGGGAAGAGGGAAAGTTGGGAAGGTCCTGTCGGGGCCAAGAAATGCTGCCGCTGCTCTTTCTAACTTTAACAAGTCTCTGCTGATTGCAGCAATCAAACAACGTTTGCTCCACCCCAGCTTTTAACCTCCCATTTCAATTAAAACCCGACCAGCAACGCCCTCCTCCTTCCAGCACAGCCTGGGATGACTTCAAGCACTCTCTGTTAATTGTCATGTTTCTTTTTAAATCACTTCAGACACCTCCAGTGATATTCCAGCCCATGTTCTGAAAACCTTACACCTGCTCCGACAGCAAACAAGAGCAACCTTTGAACCCAGCAGCAGCAGCTGACCTACTTTGGGTTTAAATTCAGGTTACCCTGGGAGCCGGCTCCAGAGGGCAATGCCCATGGCACAGCCTGCTCAGGGCAGCAGCCCCAGTCCCACAATGTACTGGCTGAACTGGGCAGGTGCCAGTGGGCACAGCAACTGCCCCAAATCCCAGTAAAGGTGAGCTGAGCTCCCCTTCAGGAGCGAGCCACCAGCTGGGCGTTAAAGCTAAAGCAGGGGCTGTCAGCATTTGCCCTTCAATCAGACTTTTCCATTTTCACCAGCCAGCTCCTTGCCACATCCTGCAAAGTTTCACTTGCCCAGAGTGGCAGCACAGGAGGCTGGATGGTCTGTGCCTGCTCACCTCCCATGGCACAGCCTCCCTGGGCACAGACTGGGCAGGGTCAGCTCCTGGGAAGCCTGCCTGCTTTCCACTGGGACACTTGATAAAATGATCCTTGCAGGGGAACATCTTTATTTTTGTCATGGCCCCATTTTCTAAAGGGGAAAATATTCCATTAGGAATGAGCCTGGAAGATTTTGGCTTTTCCAGACTATGCTGATGGAGCACAGAGGGAGTCTCTGTGCTGCTGTTCCCAGGGAGCCTCTCGGCACAGCAACCTCAATCAGCAACAGCAGGAAGCTTAAACTAGTGGGGTCCTTAGTGCCCACTTGAAGCCGTGTACCCCCCAACACCACAAGTGGTGACCACAGTGGAGGTCACACTACCTTCTGCTCCTGGCTGCCAACTTGCTGTGCATGGGTTTGATACTGCCAGGGTAAAATCCAAGTGTGCTGCCCCTCTGCCTGGGCAGCATGAGAAGCCGGAGCAGGTGAGCACAGCTCCATGTCCCAGACCACACCAAGGAGCTTGTGCTTGGCACAGCCAAAGTCCAGCAGCACCCAACCCTTGTTCACATACAGACCTGGGGGAGATGAGGCTCCTGGGAGACCCACTGGGATGCTCTGCCACATGGGGGAAATGCCCCAGGCAGGCAGAGCTCAGCTGGGTGCTCTGGCTCAGACTGCCAGGAGTAACTGCTGGGGTAATGCAACCAAGGGTCTGGCTCTTGATTTGTTTTTAACAGGGGCAGGTCCTTAGGAGAGCTTTCTTGGGCTTTGGGCCTTCCTTCTTGGTTTCTATCTCCACTTCCCCCAAGTGTTTTGTGGGGACAAAGTCTGCAGCACACTTGTGCTAGAGCAGACCAACTCCAGGAAGATTTCTTGGAGCTTCATCCAGGGATGCTCTGGCAGGAGGGGCTGGTCCTTATGCCATGCTAATCTTCCTTCCAGCTCCTCTCACCCCAGCTCACCCCTAGAGCCTCCAGCACGCACCCACAGCGTGCCCAGCGCCTGGCAAGTCCCTGCCCAGGAAAGGCAGCTGCCCATGGCTGCCCTGGCAGCAGGGAGCTGTGCTCCAGCCAAGGGACACAGCTGAAACCAGAGCTGAGCCACTCAGGAAGCCAACCCCTCTGCAGAGCTGGAAATGCCCACCACTCCCCTCCCCAGCACGTCCACCCACAGCCAGGGCACAGCTCCCAGCGCTCCCATTCACAAGCACCGCCAAGGCTGTCCGCATGCTAGATGAGCCATGCCAGCAGCAGAGTCAGCCTGGGCTCCAGCAGGCAGAGCCCTGAGAAGTAGCAGCTGCAGTGGCCACAGCACAGCTTTGCCTGCACCTTCCAAAGCCATTCTAAAGCAGCTTTACCCCAGCTGGTGGCTCCGGCACCCCACATCGGGCACCAGCTGAACCTGGAGCAGAGCTGGGCTGTGGAAACCATGCACCAGTAGAGGTGAGAGTTGGCTTGGTGGAAAGCAGATCCACAGAGAGTCCTGGAGGGCAGCAAGTTGACCACAAGAGAGCAATGTGCCCTTGTGGCCAAGACCAAGGGTCTCCTGGGTGCATTAAGAACAGTGTGGCCAGCAGGTCAAGTAAGGTTCTCCTGCCCCTCTGCTCTGCCCTGGTTGAGGCCACACCTGAAGTAATGTGTCCGGTTCTGGGCTCCCCAGTTCAAGAGAGGCAGGGAACTACTGGAGAGAGTCCAGCAGAGGCCATGAGAATATTGAAGGGACTGGAACAGCTCTTTCAGGAGGAAAGGCTGAGAGCCCTGGGGCTGCTGAGCCTGAAGAAGAGCAGCCCCAGAAGGGATCTAATCAACATTTACAAATAGCTAAAGGGTGGGGGGGAGAAGGTGGGGCCAGGCTCTTCTCACTGGTGCCCAGTGATAAGACAAGGGGCAGTGGGCACAGATTGGAACCCAGGGAACCCCACCTGTGCTGTGAGAGTGCCAAAGCCCTGGAGCAGGCTGCTGAGAGAGGTTACAGAGTCTCCTCCGGAGAGCTTCCACCCCCCCTGGCCATTGTGATCCTTGGCAAGCTGCTGAGGGTGCCCTGCTTTAGCAGGGGGGTTGGACTGGATGATCTCCAGAGGTCCTTTCCAGCTCCCACCATTCTGTGATCACCTCTTGAGCTGCTGTGCATGGTCACACATCCTGCCCTTGCCCTGTCCAGCAACATTCAGGTTAAGCCTCAGGTCCTTCCGCTGCTCTGCAGATTCAGGCAGAGCTCTTCCCCAGGCTGACGTTCAGCTCATGCAGAGTTCCCAGCTCTAAAGCCTGGTTTAATCAAAGTTGCAATTAAAGCTGACAACCTCCTCGTTCACTCTACTACACAAGATTAGGAGCAGCTAAAATTAGTCTAATTTAGTGTTAATCATTAATCCCTTCATCCGCTCTTAATCCAATTTAAATGTCCACACAAAGAGCTTGCACAGACTTTGCTGCTCCAATGTAAAGCAAAATTCAATTAAATATTATTGAATTAAATCAACACAATTTGAGTACTGCTTTAAGGGGCCTTTGCCACAGGTGACTATGAGCTGCTTGGTCAGTGCCCAAGATCGTCCCAGATTTTGTGGTTCTTAGTAGTAGTTGGGTTGTTGGTAGTTGGGTTATGGTTGGATTTGATGGTCTTAAAGGTTCCTTCCAACCTTAATGGTTCCAGGATTCTCAGTACTCTGGGGTTGCATGGATATCTCCAGCTCTATTTAACAAATTCAAAGCAACCTTCCAGGCCCTCAGGTTGGAGAAGAGACTTCCAAATGTAAGGTTCAGGAGGCAAAGAAAATCCTGCCCCAGGAGAAAATGAAGAAAGGAAAAAGAAACAAAACCCACCCAAACTTTTTTTGTTGGGTTTTTTTTTT
>VWZE01004447.1:259844-290917 GCA_013396675.1 Eubucco bourcierii
TGTGTTCAACTGGACCTTGCCCAAATCCAATCTCCAGCCCCAAAAGTTGCAGTATTTCACAAGCTGTGGGGACACAAAGCATCCCACTCGCTCCCGAGTGCAAGCTCAGGGAAGTTAAGGTATTAATTCTATTACCTTCTTAGCTCAATTGTATGTTAACTAATGGATTTAAACACATGCAGCCCTGGAGCTGAACTGCAGCCAGCCAGCCAGAACTCTGAAATCACACTTTGGGGTTATTTGGGGGGGTGGGGAAGGAGCAGCAAGTTTTGGGAAAGAAGGAAAAGGGAAAAAAGAAGAGAAAAGGAAAAAAAANGGCCGGCCCCGCCCGCCCCCGCCAGCCATAAAAAGCGAAGGCGGCGAGCGGCGAGCAGCAGCTGCGGAGCGAAGCCCAGCGCCGAGCAGCATTGCCCAGTCCGGGCCAGCGCAGCCCCGGCAGCCCGCAGCTCTCATCGCCCCCTCCCCTGCCCCGCGGCAGCACGGCAGCACAGCAGCAGCCTCCGGGTAAGGGGGTGCGAAGGGATGCGGTGGGATCGGAGGGGGGGATGCGGGAGGACGGGATGGAGAATGTGGGACATGCCGTGTGGAGCCTGGACGGACCTTGGCCCCCTCTCTCCAGCTTGCCACAGGCTCTACGCAAAGGATCTGCTCTGCCGGGCAGCTCCTTCCAGCAGTCTTACCCCAGGCACCAGGGCTGTGTTTTGTCGAATGGGTTTTGAGCAAAAAACCTCCAGTCTGCACTGAGAGCGGGGCTGGGGGCCGCGGGGGGCTGTGGATAGCATGGACAGCATTTTGGGGGGGAGGGGGCTGTGGGTACCGCAGGAGAGAGCAGCTGGATGTAACTAACGTCCCTGTCCCTTCTGCCTTCTCCTGCAGAACTGACACCTGGCAAACCTGCTGCAGAAAGCGATGGAAACCATGCAGGAGCTGATCCCCTTCGCCAAGGAGATGCTGAGCCAGAGGCCCAACAGGAAGATGGTCAAGCTGTACATGCTGGGCAGTGCACTGGCTTTCTTTGGGGTGGTTATTGGCCTGGTGGAGACGGTCTGCAGTCCCTTCACCTCTGAAGGGAGGCTAGAAGAGGAGGAGGAGGAGAAGAAACCCACCCAGAGGTCAGAGCAAAAGCATCCCCAGAAACAGGAGGATTTGATCTTGGACAAAAGCAAGAAGCCAGTGGCAGTGCAGAGGGCCCTGGTGAGCAGACAGCCTGGCCTCTAGGAGCCCCCCAGAGCGGTGCCCGCTGAGCAAGCAAGCACAGAGACTCTGCTGTCCCCTCGGTGGTGGTTCCAGCATGGAGAGAGAAGCATTGGCTGAAGGAGGAGACCCCCAAGTGCAGGACTTGAAGAGCAGTGAAGGGTTTTATTGCTGCTGTGCAGCAGTGGGGAAACAATACCTTTTGTTGGTATGACCCTGTGCAAGATGCACAGCACGGTTTCTTATTTTTATTACAGAAGCATTTTACACCATTTTGCAACACCCAATAAATATTTTCTATGGTACCTGTGCTCTCCAGCTGCCTTTCTTTTCAGAGCCTTTGTCTCCCGTGGATTTTGCAAGTAGGTTTTCACTTGCCCCTCTGGCTCATCTCAGTGCAGGGGACCCAGGGAAGTGCTGAGGGTGGTGGTTGCCCCTTCCCAGCAAAGCTGTTCTGGCACTTGAGGGGGTGGCACTTCTTTATACCTTGAGCAGCTGCTGCCTTCTCAAATGGGCCAAGTGGGGTGAGAGGAGGAGGTGGCACTTATCTCACAGGTGACAGACACATGGCCCTAGCTGGAGGTGGAGTTGTACTTTTGGGGGTTAACTGGGTTTGATGACACAGATTCCTGCCTCTGCCATGGCCCAGAACTGCTAAAAATAAAACCCAAACCCACCACTTGTCCACCTTCCAGCAGTCTAACAGGCTGTGGCTGGTGCACAGCTGAAAAACTTGGAATAAATCTTCTCCCTTCCCTGGGATCTTCCACAACCCCACCACAGGCACTGAATTGTGCAGAGTGACATCAGCTGCCAGCATTAGAGTGGTGGCACAGCTGGACCCTGGACATGTTTAAAAGTCGTTTGGCTGTGGTGCACTTAGGGATGTGGCTTAGGGTGCACCTTGTAGAGTAGGGTTATGGGTTGGACTTGGTGATCCCGAGTTTGCCAAATGGAATGTTTCTGTGAAAAAAAGAGGCAGGGAGAGTCCAGGGGCTGTGAAAAGAGAGACTGAGGCCCCAGCGCTGTACCCAGGGCACTGCCAGCCTTGTTCAAGGACTTTCACCTATTTACAAATCTTTCTTTGCCTCAAGAAGAATCTTCTGCATTCAGACCTGGGTCATGTTAGTCAAACAAACCTCCAGACAGCCACAGCTGAACCACTCTGATGGTGCTGCAGAAGGGAAGGAAGGGAAACAATCTCTGCCAGTCAGGACTGGAGCAGAGCGAGTCTCCTGGTTTGCTCCATGGCAGGAGGAGCAGGCTTCACTCCTTGCACAGAAACTGGGAGATGAACCAGTGACATGGCACTGCCTGGATAACACAAACCCCCTGATACAGACAGCAGGAGAGGAGGGGGGGAATGGCACTAATGCTGAAGGCATCACACCTCCCAGAGCTGCACAGCTTCAGAATCTGGACATCTAAGAAGACAGCTGAAGTTCACCCCTACGTTTTCATACCATAGAAGCAATTCTTTCTGTCAAAAAAACCACCAAATCAAAGCAAACCAGCAGGGTATTGTGGAGGTGGAGACCTACCAAGCCTGCATGAAAAGCTGTGTTCTAGCTCTGCACCCAGCAAGAAGGCACTTTCCCTTGAGGGGAAAAGAGCAGAGTCCAACAAAATGATAAATGGCCTTGAGAAACGCTTCATTTACTTCATGACCCATTTAGTCCATAACCCATTTAATCCATAACCCAACCTCTTGGTATCTGAACACTTCAGCACCTCTTTGATACCCATGGAAACTTTATGGGCAGACACAAGAGGAGAATTCAGGTCTGAAGAAAGACATCATCTCGAGTGTCTGTCGTCCCTCCTCCCTCAATTCCAGCTTATAAACAGGTTATACATTTGCAGTACAGCCTCAAGGGCAGGGAAAGTTGACCTGGAATTCCCTGGGACATGCTTGATGCATGGATAAAGCAGGGACCTGAGTGTCCGTGGCTGTGTTAGGTGTGAAAATCGTTGTCAGGTCTGAGCTCTTGCACGTTGCTGTCACTCAGCAGCATCTCTGCTCTGGCAAAGCTAAGCAGCTGATAAATGGATTAAACTAAATCATATCTCTGCCCATGGCAGCTGCAAACTGTCAGCCACATCAGTCACACCTTGGTTCCCAGATTCTCTACAAGTTGTAGTTGTCTCATCCTGTGCCATCAAACTGAGTGGAATTCAGTGGATTTGAGTGCACCCTCAGCAAGTTTGCAGATGGCACCAAGCTGTATGGATGCCCTCTCCTTAGAAGTGTGCAAAGCCAGGTTGGATGAGGCCTTGAGCAACCTGGGCTAGTGGAAGGTGTCCCTGCCCATGCCAGAAGGGTTAGAACTAGATGATCTTTAGGGTCCCTTCCAAGCCAAACCATTCTCTCCATCTATGGGAAAGGGAAAACCTTAAAAATGAGAAGGTGGAGCTGGTCTCAAGCAGCCCAGCTTGCAGGTCCCAAGGTGAACAGGGAGCTCCAGGCAAGCCCACCCAGGATGGCCTCCCCTGTCCCTCAGGTTGCCTTCATGCATGATGCCTCCTGGCATCGTGTTGCCTACACCTCCTCTCTCCACAGTTATCCAGTCATGGAGTTCATGAGCTTAAAGCAAAGAGCTTTGTGGAACAATCAAAATAGCTGCTGCTAAGGCAGCTCAGGGGATTAGACAGCTAAAGCAGGCGCTGCGCCGCCGCTGCCGCAGCCACCTCGCTCAAACCAAGTCCTGCAGAAGACAATCTCCTGTCTGCTGACGCAATGCGAGCACACAGGTCACAACCTCCTGGGTATTACCCCAGAAGGTCAGCCCAGGAGGTCAAGCCTCCACGTTAGCACTTCCACAGCTCTCTCAGGACCAGCCCTCTGCAGCATGGTCAGTTAGACACATTCATGGCTGGGCTGACAGCAGCGACAGCCTAAAGCCTCCTTTAAACCACACATTCATCAGCGCAGCCTGTCTGGAGGCTCAGTGCTCACTTAGCATCATCTTAACTGTGGTGAATGCCAGAGCTGCCAGAGCTGCAGTAGATGAAAAGGCTTCAGCAAACTTCCCTGCTCTTAAACCACAGCAGGGCTCTCCAAACCAGCCCATTTCCCAGCCACATCTCCCAAAGCCCCACACATCTGCATTTCAACTTCAAAAAGAAGGCTCCAGGGAGAACTTAGAGGTGTACTTCAATATTTGAAGGGCACCTACAGGAAGGCTGGGGAGGGACTGTCTAGAAAGCCTAGTGATAGGAGGAGAGGCAATGGTTTGAAGCTGGAGCAGGGCAGATTCAGGATGGACTTAGGAGGAAGATCTTTACAATGAGGATGGGGAGACACTGGAACGGGTTGCCCAGGGATGTGGTGGAAGCCTCCATCCCCAAAGGCATTCATGGTCAAACTTGATGTGGCCCTGGGCAACCTGATCTAGTTGGGGATGTTCCTGCTTAATGCAGGGGGGTTGGACCTCCAAGGGTCCCTTCCAACCCAATGCATTGGATGACTCTAAGGAGCAGAAAGCCCTGACCAATACAACTGCCACAAATACAACTTCACGGAACCAGTAAACCACCTCTGCACACACTGGGCAGCAGAGCTCAGCTGGGGCATGCCAAGAGCCTGTGACTGCACTGCGAGGAGAAGTTTCAAGTGCTGGGATAGAGCAGAGAGCAACCATACGGAGCAAGATGCAGTCAGTGCCAGTGAGGAAGCCTCAGGCAAGCAAATGGAGCATTTCAGAATGAGTTAAACCCAGATTCTGAGGCATACACTCTTGAGGAGGGCCACACATCACCCAAGGTGTGAGCATCACACGAGGTTTGTTTCTGTTATCCTCTTTTTAGGACTTGTCTGAACCCAGTTCTGCTTACCCTGCAAGTGAGACATTTCCCTGGTGCATTAAACCCTCAGGAAAATTACAGCTGGCATGAAATCTGGGGAATATTTGCCTGCAGCTATCCTGCAACACCTCCTCAAAGCTCTTATTTCAGCTTGGAGCTGTTGTCCAGGCTTTCATCACGTGGAGGGGAAGGCTACCTGAACCCCTCCCTCACAGACCAGTCCTTCCAAAGGCAGGAGCCAAATGTCTTCAGAGTCTTCTCTTGCTATTTGCAGTTTAGACCCTGGATGTTTCAAGAGCTGCCAGGCTAAAATTAGGGGCCCAGATAAGAATATCAGCCTCTGCCACCCAACACCAAGGGCACTGGGAACATGGACAGCAGCCAAGACTTGAAGCAGCCACAGCACCAACAATCGCATATCAAGGCAGTGGCTCCTGATTTGGTCAGAAAAGGGAAAATGAAACCCGTAAAGTAGTGCTTTTTACACAGCTTGAACATCAGAGTGTTTAACCTGGTAGTGAGTAGAAATGGCATGGGACAGAATCCCAGAGTGGTGGGGGTTGGAAGGGACCTTTGGGGATCATCCAGTACAACCCCTCCTGCTATAGTAGGGCACTCACAGCAGCTTGCCCAGGATCACAATGTCCGGGGCGAGGTTTGAAGTCTCTGCAGAGAAAGAGACTCCACAGCCTCCCTAGGCAGCTTGCTCCAGGGCTCCAGCAGACTCACAGCACAGAAGTTTTCACCCAAGTTTAGGCTGAGCCTCTGTGTTTCAGTTTGTGCCTTCTGCCCCTTGTCCTATCACTAGGCACCACTAATTCTTGCCCCATCCTCTTGCCCCCCACCCTTCAGCTATTGAACAGCATTGAAAAGATCCCCTCTCAGGCTGCGCTTCTCCAGGCCCCAGGTGCCTCATCCTTAAAAATCCAACCCAGCCTGTCAAAGCAAACCCAGGCCCTTTGATCATCTCAGGTCTTCCACGAGACCCAAGAGTGCATTCGCCAGGAGCAGTGGAGCTGTGGCAGTGATGGCAGAGCATCAGCACTGGGCCCAGGAGCCCTGGTGAGGCAGTGAGCACACACATCTGTCACAGCCCTACAGCACCACGCTGACACACACCAGACCAACATGAGAACAGCTAAGGGCAGCCTTTTATAATGGTGATCTCTGGAAAGAATGGAATTAGATCTGGGTTCACGGTCAAGTATGCTGGGAGAGCTGGGTATGAGAAATAATGTCCTAATGGCTATGGAATAAAGGAAAGCAAAAGGCAAAGGGGAAAAAAAAATCCTCTGCATTCAGCAAAGATTTGATAATGGGATTGGAAAAAAAAAAAACAAAAAACCAAACCAAAACAAAACTTCAAACATCACTCAAAAGCAAGAAGGAGAAGTGATAAAATAAACTTGGCTCCTGCCAAGTGCTTTTGGGTCCCTGAGCTGCAAGCACAAACTTACCCCAGCCCTGTCCCAGAACATGCTCCCCCAGGCAGGACTGGGGTGGGGGCAGAGTGGGGGCTCCCCAGAAGCTCCCCTTTACTAGTTTGTACCAGAAAAAGTCTCCTTCAGGCCTGCCTGTCCCCCCAGCCAGCTCCTGGCAGCACTGGTTGAAGAACCGCCCCAGGGCAGAGCAGGCAGCGTATGCAGAGCATCGCCCCTTGAAAACCACCCTCGGACCAGAGTGGTGATACAAAAGTGACCGGCAGCAAGGGGAGAAACCCAGGGTAATTCGGGTGGAGCCGTTTAAGAAGCTGCAGGCTGCTCTCCTTTGTCCTCAGGCCTCTTTCTCTCCGGGCTGGGGCTGGCCACCCCACAGGGCTCCCTGCTGCCAAGGGGCAAAGCTTTGGCAGCAGCCAGACCAGAACCAGCTGAGATCAGAAACCACTTCTCTGCAGTTGCCTCTTCCTTTCCTCCTCTCCCTTCCCTCGCTCCCCATCGCCAGGAAAAGGTTACAAACAAAGTTCTTAAGTTGCAGGGAGCAAAACAAACCCAGAAAAAGCTGTGAGTGGGAGTGAGGAGCAGCAGTGCCCTGGAAGGGCGACCAGCAGAGAAGACAAAGGAATTGTCCACAAAGCAGAAGCAGTACCAGAGAGCTCAGCAATGCACTACACTGAACCATCTTTATTGGCCCCTGCAGGAACAGGCTGAGAGAGCAGGGGCTGATCAGCCCAGAGAAGGCTCCAGGGAGACCTCAGAGCAGCTTGCCAGGACCTGAAGGGGGCTACAGGAGAGCTGGGCAGGGACTTTTACAAGGGGTTGTAATGGTAGGATGAGGGCCAATGGATTGACGCTTGAAGAGAGGAGTTGAGATTGGAGATTAGGAAGAAATTCTTACAGTGAGGGTGGGGAGACACTGGCACAGGCTGCCCAGGAAAGTCATGGATGCCCCCTCCCTGGAGGTGTTCAAGGCCAGGCTGGATGAGGCCTTTAGCAGCCTGGGCTGGTAGGAGGTGTCCCTGCCCATGGCAAGGGGTTGGAACTGGATGAGCTTTTAGGTCCCTTCCAACCCAACCCACTATGTGAGTCTATAATTTTAAAGCTGCAGTAGGGTAAAGAAACTCTCTGGCTGGTTATGTAGAGGGTCTAAGAGGAAGACCCTCAGCAGCGTGTCTATGGCAGTCAGACCATGGCGCAGATCCTGCCCTGCAGATGAAGATATGTCCCCCAAGCTGAGAAGGCAGAGGCTGCTCCAGCAGCACCCAAATCTCCTGCAGTGTGTCCCCATCCCACACCAGTGCTGGTACTCTGGGGTGGAGACCGCAGCAGCAGATCAAAGCTGGAACAGAGTTTATGCTCATTGCATAACATCCATGGCATTGGATTTGCTGCTGCAAAGATGTAGGCAGCTCAGAGATGTTGTGTGGTTTTTCCACAGAAGCAAAGATTCACTTAAAAGTTCTTGCAACACTCAAAGCAGGAACCACAGAGCAAGAACCCTCATCATCTGCAGAGAACATTCAGCATTTCACAGTATCACCAGGGTTAGAAGAGACCTCAAAGATCACCAAGTCCAACCCATTACCACAGACCTCAAGACTAGACCACGGCACCAAGTGCCACGTCCGAACCCGCCTTGAACACCTCCAGGGACGGTGACTCCACCACCTCCCTGGGCAGCCCATTCCAGTAGCCAATGACTCTCTCATTGAAGAACTTTCTCCTCACCTCGACCCTAAACTTCCCCTGGCACAGCTTAAGACTATGTCCTCTTGTTCTGGTGCTGGTTGCCTGAGAGAAGAAAGCAACCTCCTCCTGGCTACAACCACCCTTCAGGTAGTTGTAGACAGCAATAAGGTTCCCCCTGAGCCTCCTCTTCTCCAGGCTAAACAATCCCAGCTCCCTCATTGCAAACCTCCCTGTGCCTGGGCAGCTCCTTGGGGCTGGGGTGGCTGCATCCCAGGGATGGGGTTAGCTCAGCCCTTGCTCCTTCCTGCTCACAGAAGTAGAGATGAAAATACAAACCCTGCCTCAGCAGAGCACTTCTGGAGATGCTGATCATAAAATCATAATGGTTTGGGTTGCAAAGGGCCTTAAAGACCATCCAGTTCCAACTCCCTGCCATAGGCAGAGCACTTCCCACTAAACCCAGGTTGCTCAAGACCTCATCCAGCCTGGCATCAAACATTTCCAGTGGGCATCCACAACCTCCCGGGCAACCTGTTCCAGCCTCTTACCAACCTCACCGTAAGGAATTCCTGCTGACCGGCATCCCAGCTCCGGGGCACAGCAATGCCCTGGGAAGCAGAGAACCTCTGTTGGGCACCTGCAGCATCCTAGCCCCTCTCAGCAGCCCCCACGCAGTCCCCAGCGCTCGACCCACCACAGGCATCGGCAGGCAGGCGCCCGCGTAGGGTGCTCCCGGGAACAAACCCCAGCGTTTAACCACCTGCACCGGGGCTGCCTCTGATCTTCTCCAAGTGAAACTTGACGCTGCTTCACGAGGACACACCTCTTCAGGGTGTTGTGCAAAATTCTGCTTTTTAACGTAGCACAGGAAATATGAAAAGAGCCGAGCAGAACCCGAACAGCACCGCCGGGTCGGGCCGAGCGCTGCTCCCGGGGGCAGCAAATCCAAGCTTTGCCCTCTCCCAGCCGTACCCCTGCCACCCCTGAGGGTTTTTTTGCGGTGCTTTGGAAGTTGTGGTTCCTTGCCTAACAGGTTTGAGAGGATTGGCATCGCTGCTTTCCCTCTGGAGCAGCTCTGCAGAGGGGATTTTTTTTTTTCGCTCCTCTTTCCTCCCTTCTCTTTCATGCCCGATTTCCTGACTCCGCAGTGGGATGGGTCTGCTGGAAAAGATACTGCTTCCCTTTTCGGGATTGCTTTTGGCCTTCTGGTTTTATTCTGCGAGGGAGAATTTCAACCCGGGTAAGTTATGAGGAGTAAATCTCTCTTCCAGCACAGATCTGAAAAGCCACATCTGAGCATGGTGCAGAGAAGCTGCACAGAGCTTGGACCAAGCCGTGCCTGAGCCTTTGTGCGGCAGCTGATGCTGCGGAGTTGTTTCAACAGAGATTTGGAGGCAGACTGGTTCCAAACTTCCCCAGGGAGCAGGTGTGGCAAGGGGGGCTGAAGTGGAGAAGGGCCTCAAAGCTCTTATTTACCAGTGTGCAGCAAGTGGATTTGTAAATGTGGCTTTTAGATGTTGGGTTTTAAGTTTTGAATCATGCTCTTAGTAGAGAAGGTTTAGCAGAGAGCAGTCAAGGTGCTTGTAAGTTGGCTTGGGGAGAAAGCTGCAGAGGGTCAGGTTCTCCTGTTTGGACAGGCTACCAGAGTTGGGGCTCTGCAGCCTGGACAAGGCTTCCAGGAGACCTTGTAGTAGCCTTCCAGTATCTGAACTAGAAGAGAGCTGGGGAGAGACTATTTGCAAGGTCTTATAATGCCAGGATGAGGAGGGATGGGTTTAAATTGGCAGAGGGGAGATTGAAACTGGATGTTAGGAAGAAGTTCTGGGCAGTGAGGGTGGTGAGACACTGGCACAGGTTGTCCAGGGAGGTTGTGGAGTGCAGAATCACCCAATGTAATCAAAGATCACATTGGGTGATTCTGCTCTCCACAACCTCCCTGGAGGTGTTCAGGACCAGGCTGGATGAGGCCTTGAGCAACCTGTTCTAGTGGGAGGTGTCCCTGCCTATGGCAGGATGAGCTTTGAGGTCCCCTCCAACCTCAACCATTCTATGAGTCTGTGTTGCTGCACTCACGAAGAGCTGGAGCTGCTCCTCAGCACAGGTTTTCCAGCTGATGGAAAAGCCATCTTGGTGCTGGACACTCTGCACTTGCAAACTTATGGAGCATCCTGCAACTGCTTGCTCTGAAGTGCATCAGAGGAGCTTCTTGATTTCTCTTCTGAATAGTGTTTGGATGAGTTAAATCCCTGTGCCTTGGTCCCCAGAGATGCTGAAGGGGAAGCGGGTGATCGTCACCGGAGCGAGCACTGGAATTGGGGAGCAGATGGCCTATCACCTGGCACAGATGGGAGCCCACATCCTCATCACTGCACGGACAGAGGCCAAGCTGCAGAAAGTAACTGGCAAGCTCAGCACTCACACACATGCATGACCTTGCACACACAGAAACCTGGAGGCAGTCTCACATCACAGGGACACGCTTGGCCACATGTGTCATGGCCGTGGCACAAACACCAGTGGGGCACGGTCACACCTGTCCTGCTCTCTGGGGCTCAGAAACCCCTCTCCTGTAGGTGCCTGCACTCTGCAGAGCACACAGTATGGTATTTGAATTTGCTTAGTTAAGTACACACAGCACACACACCCTCATTCCACGGCAGTGATATCCCCTCCTGCTCACCCCACACGCACAGACTGCTTTGGGTAATGCTTTCACCAAAAGCACCACTTGCCAGGCTCCCTTTGAAGCTTGAAAGGTTCCAAACACACTCCCAAAACTCCAAACCACTGTTTTAAGGTGGGGACACATCAGAGGGAGCACAGGCCCCCTTTATTGCATGAGGCTTCACAGAGCAGGGAAGGCATTTCTAACCCATCATGTTGGCGTGGCAGGTGGTGGAGCAGTGCCTGGAGCTGGGGGCAGCCTCTGCGTGGTACATCAGTGGCACCATGGAGGACATGGCCTTTGCAAAGCGTGTGGTGAAGGAGGCAGAGACCTTGCTGGGTAGGTTTACAGCCTGCTCTCCACAAATGGGATGGGAACACTGCATCTTGCCTTGGCCAGGCTGCTTTATGAGCAGAGAGATGGAGACAGGGGAGAAGCTTGTCCCCAGTCCTGCCCTTTGTGGTCCTCCTCTGCCTATCTTCACTGAACTGCGCTCTCGATTTCAGCCCTGTGCCCTTGTGACATCCTGTTCCAGTACCACAATCCTGGATTTCATCACCCTTAGCTGCTGCAGTCTGAAACCATCAGGCCTGTAGCTATTGCGGTCATGGGGCATGGCTGCGGAAATGCAGCAGCTCAGCTCTGTGGGCAGCACCCCATTCTCCCGCCCTGCACCCACAGACAGCGAGGGTCATCTCCCTTGTGCCATGGCATTTCTAGTTTGAACCAGAAAAAAAATCAGTATCAACAAAATTTACAGGTGGTATCCCTGCTCCGGAGGTAATAGGTCACAGCTCTGACACTGAAACCTGCCTTCGTTTGGTTGCATTCATCCTGCTCCCAGGAGAAGCTCTGTGGTGCTCCTTGCAGCCCAATCCCACCCAATGCTAATCCTGCTCCCCTGCTTGCAGGAGGCCTGGACATGCTGATCCTTAACCACGTTGGCACATCCTACTTCGGTTATTTCAACGGGGACGTGGAGCACGTCCGGAAGCTCCTGGAGATCAACTTCCTCAGCTATGTGGCCATGGCCACGTCTGCCCTACCCATGCTGAAGGAGAGTGAAGGCAGCATCGTGGTGGTCTCATCCATGGCAGGTGAGTGGGGACCACGGTAAGTGCAGGAGATTCAGTCACAAGGTACCGTGGGCTGATTTTCAGAAGTGAGATGAATGCAGAGACACCAAGAGCCACTGCTCAATGCACTCCAACAAACCCTCAAACAAACCCAAATCCAGAGCTTTTTTGTACTTTCTCAATGGAATTTGCTTCCTGATGCAATCCAATCGCCTCAGCCCTGTAATTAAACCCCACACCCTGGTGTCAGGCTCAGAGCACAGCTCACAGACTCAAACACACTGCCCAGAAGAGCTGTGGATGCCCCTTTCCTGGAAGTGCGCAATGCCAGGTGGGACAAGGCTTTGAGCAGCCCTGGTTCAGTGGAAGGTGTCCCTGCCTATGCCAGTGGGTTGGAACTGGATGATCTTTAAGGTCCCTTCCAACCCAAACCATGCTGTGATTCTACAACTCAGTTTCATGAAGAGGAAATGCAACAATCCCTCAGTGTGCTGGTCTCTGCCTGCCCACCTCAGCTTGGTAGGTCAAGTTCCTGCTAATATTTGTAGAGTGAGTTATTGACTGACTCTATTCACAAAAAATGACTTAATGAATTTCTGTTAAGTCAGGAAACTAAATTACAAACAGATGTCCCCAGTCCCAGCCAGTATCCTGGTCAGTCTTCTGGTGATCAGCTTAGCTTTGCAGTCAGACGCCAGAGATTAAACTGTGGTTTACCTCTCCCCTCTGAGGGTTTCATTGCTACCATGAGTTGCTCATACCCTGGCCCACTCTGTTGGCCTCAAGGCCTGAAAAGAGCTGGAAGCTGCTGGGAATTTTGTAATGCTGCAGCTCAGGCGCAGGACAACACTAACAGCAGACTCCCTCTGGGTAGAATACTTTATGGATGAAGGGAGAAGCAGAGGTTTAGCAGCAGCTTTCTGTGCTGTGACACAGCTTCACTCCATGTCCAGGTAAAGTTGGCTTTCCCTTTACGGTGCCCTACTCTGCAACCAAGTTTGCCCTGGATGGATTTTTTAGCTCCCTGAGGCAGGAGTTCACCATTCAGAACATTAATGTTTCCATCACTCTCTGCATCCTTGGCTTCATTGACACAGGTAAGATCAATGCTGTTTGGTCTGACTGATCAGGAGCCAAGCATCACCTGCCCAGATCTTCATCCTGCTTCTCCACTCCCTCTGTGCTCTGCCCTTTCACTTCTGCTGCTGCTTTCACTCTGGCCTGGCTGCAGCCTAAGTCCAGGCAAACACATTCTGGTCTCGTGGGAATCCCAACCTTTGTCATACCAAAAACTAACCCAACTCATTTCTTCCTCCATGCACTGCACACAGGCTGGCACAGCCTAACAATTCAGTTAACACCACTGCTGTGCCACCCACCTCCCATTAACAGTGATGCACAAGGCAGCACCTGTGCAGGACCAGGGCAGCTGCAGTTCTGCAAGTAGTGGGTGGCAGAGGGGGGCTTGGCTTCACAAGCAGCCCTGTTCTGACACGAGTACCAGCGTGCCGACTTTGAATCAGTTTGCACACCCTGCTCTCCCAGCCTTGGTTGCCAAGCTGGCCTTCCTCAGCTCTTCTGCTCTCTCCCCCCAGTCTGCTCAGGAAGCTCCCCAGCCCCTTCAGTTCGCTCACCTCAGGCTCAGCTCCCCTCAGTTTACTGTCCCCAAGTCCTCTATGAGTTCCTCCCCACGTCCCCTCTGCTCCCCTCGACTACCCCCTGGGCTCGGGCTCCTCTCATCTCACTCAACCCAAACCCCTCAGGTTTGGCTCTCCCTAGGGCACCTCCATTCTCCCAAGACCCACCCCGGGGCCCGGGCTTTATCCCCCAGACCCTTTCCTCTTGGGTCCAGTTGCCCCCCAGAGTCCCTCCCTCAGGACTCCCTTCCCCCCNCTCGACTCCCTCCCGTCGGGACCTGGTTCCCTGCTCGCCCAGGCCCTTCCTAATCACCCCTCGGGGCCGGGTTTTGCACTCCCGCACTGCCCCTTCCCGGGTCCCGGTGCTCCGAACCCCTCTCCTGACCCCTCCCGTTCCTCCCCCCCGCTCCCCCGCAGACAGCGCGGTGCGCGCGGCCGGCGACGTGCTGCGCGTGCGGCCGGCGCCGCGCGAGGAGTGCGCGCTGGAGATCCTGAAGGGGGCGGCCTCGCGGCGGCGCGAGCTCTACTACCGCTACGGTTCCACGCGGCTGCCGCTGCTGCTGCGCGACTGCGCCGCCGACCTGCTCGACTACCTGGTTCGGGGCCGCTACCGCCTGGACGAGCCCCGCCGCCCCTAGCGACAGCCCCCGCCGCCCCTGCGGACACCCCGCACCGCCCCTCGGGACGCCGCCCGCACTCCCCAGCACAGCCCTGACGGCGTCCGCCGGCTGGGGGGTTTGCGGCACAAGGGCCCCCTCTGCTGGCGGCGATGAGCCTGGCAGCTGGGCCTTGCCGCCGCAGGGCCTGTGCGGTGGGACAGGCCTGCCGGCTGCCTGTCCTCCCCTCCCCACCTCTGCTTCTGCTTTGAACGGGTCACTATTGGTGTGTAGGGCGTATGGCCGCGGAGCGCAAGGTGGGACACACACTTCCCTGTCCCTGCACTGTCCCACTGGGTCGGCCCTGTGCCCTTCCCCGGGCAGGGAAAAGTGGGAAGAAACTCAAATAAAATGTACTAATCTAAGAGCTGGGTGTCTGCTTGGGGTTTCTCAGCCCTTTCCCGAGTTACTAAATGCTACAGTAAACTGGATTAACCCCCCTGACCTGCCCTCCACGGGGAGAGTGAATCCTTGCAAGAATCCTTCATCCCTGGAAATATGCATGGTCAAGCCTGATGGGGCCCTCAGCACCTGGAAGGGAGCTGGACAAGATGACCTCTGAGGGAGGCTTCCCACCTGATGCAGCCTGTGGTCCTGTGATGGCTATGGGAACAGCTGTCTCTCAGCCTGGTTTTCTGGTAGCTTGATGACCAAGTTGAGTGCAAGGTTTTACCCCACGCAAAATTCCCCAAATTTGGTAGAAAGTTTCTTACAGAACCAACAAGGAAATGCCATCCAGAGGCACAGAGCTGGGAGCTCAGGCACAGGACACAAACCCAACGCCCAGACCTGCTACAAGCACTGCACCATCTCTCTGACCCTGGCAGCTGATGCATTTACATCCACCACGGTCCTGCTCATCCAGCACCTGTCCCACACAAAGCTTTCCCCAAACCCCTCTGCAGCACTCTCTAGGAGCTGTTTGCCCCTCACCCTCTGAAGTAAAACAGGAGCTGGCATCTCTCTTGTTACTCTGCAGTCGCCCACACAAACCACTGCATGCTGAGGGGGTTCTGCCCTCCAGCCTTTCTCTCTCAGGGAATTAGCTGCAAAGCCATTTGCCATATGCCCAGGCAGATGCTGAGCACTGTGACACGCACTGCTTGTGGAAGCTGAGGATCTTTGTTTTCCACCCACATGGCCTTTTCCCTATCTTTTGCACTCAGTGGGTTCCTGGGAAGTGCCAGGTTTTAGGTGTAACAACCCAACAAATGAGCAGCAGCACACGAGTGGTGGTATCCTTTCTGTTAAGTAGGTACCAATCTCTTCAGTGGTGTCCTGTGACAGGACAAGGGGCGATGGATGCCAAATCCAGCAAGTTCCACCTCAACATGAAAGAAAACTGAGGGTGCTGGAGCCCTGGAGCAGGCTGCCCAGAGAGGTTGTAGAATCTTCTCTGGAGTCTTTCAAGACATGTCTGGATGTGTTCCTATGTGACCTGCCCTGGGTCATCCTGCTTTGGCAGGGGGGTTGGACTTGATCTTCAGAGGTCCCTTCCAACCCCTACCATTCTGTGATCCCACAGGAGAAGCCTGCAGCAGCACTAAGGGTCTAAAAACCCACCAGCTCTGCCAACCCTGCTCTCTCTAGGCATGAGCCTGTACCGCAGGGACATTACTGATCCATAAATCCTTGTGGCAGCCAGCAAGCAGATGTCTCTGGATTAGGTATGGAGTGGACAGAGGGCAAGATGATCATCCCATGGAGGTTTACACCAGAGTCTCAGCTCCAAAGGCAGCCACCAAAGCCCATACACACTGCTCTCTGAAGCTAAAAAGCTTTGCAGTGCCTTTCCTCAAACACTCTCAAAAGCCACACCTGGGAATCCTGGCAGGAAAAGAGTGCAAAGGAACAGCCTAAAGTCCAAAACTAGATAGGTTAATGTTTGCTAAATCACAGGCAGTGCAAAGAAAAGGTCCAATAGATAGCAGCAAGGTTGTGCAAGATAAGAACAAGTTCAAATCTGCTACCACTCCCAGCCCCATTTGCAACTCACTGATACATCCACCTCCCCTGGGTCAGAGCCCTGGCGTTAGTCTTGCTCCTGCCTGTACTTCTGCAGAGGGATGGGTCTGTTCCTGAAGATCTTCATCCCCTTGCTGGGAGTGGCACTGGCCTTTTATTTATACTCAGCACCCATGAACTTCAGTGAGGGTAAGTCATTGAAAACCAGGCTTAAAACCCACAATCAGGGAGGCTGCTACCAGCCTGGGCCCACACAGGGTCATTTGAAGGACCTCTTGAAGCTCAGACAGAAAAGCCAAAGCATGGGGAGGCTGAAGGTTTGGAAAAGAGCAGAGGGGTCGGAGCACTCTGTGGCCCTTGCCACTCCTAAAAGCTGCTCCCAGACCAGACACCTCCCCACCAAACTTGGGTTAACAACCAGACCAAGACAAGGGCTCCATGAGTGGTGGGCACCACGGTGGGGCAATGCTGCTGCCTGCAGTTCTCTGCACGCAGGGGCAAGGGGCAGCAGGGGCAGAGAGAAGCCGCAGTGCCCACGCTGGCGTGGACTGTGCCAGCTCTGAGCCCTGTGCCCTCTGTTGCAGAGATGCTCCGGGGGAAGCGGGTGATCGTGACGGGCGCCAGCAGTGGCATCGGGGAGCAGATGGCCTATCACCTGGCACGCATGGAAGCTCACCTCCTGCTGACCGCACGCACCGAGGCCAAGCTGCAGAAAGTAAATGGCAAGCAGAGCACGCTGGGCTAGCAAAGCGTTCACAGCCCAGAGCCCCACGGGAGGGCAGGATGCAGGCAGTCACCTAGCCTGGGCACACGGGGATGCCAGATACTCACGGATCCATCCCAGAGCTCTCCTGGCACCAGCCTTTGCTAACATCACAGCCAAATGGCTGTTTCACTGCTGGCAGTATGGCATGCACTTCTCTGCAGCCTTCAGCTGTGACTTCTTATCTGCACCATCAAGGACAACACCAGTCCACCCAAGCCCTGGTCTGACCAGCTCTTGCTCTTTCGCAAAGCCTGCCCTGGTCTTGCTTCCTCTATACAATAGAACCAAGATGAAGCAATCCCAGCCCCATGCACAGATACCAACCGTTTGGCCCAGATGGGTCATTGTGCCTCCTCCCACAAAGGGAGAAGGTGTTTCAGCAGGACAGGGAGCTGTCCTGCCCCTCCACCCCAAGACAGCAACAGCCTTCAAGGGATGGGAGGGTGTCGATGGAGGGGAACCATTGCCAACAGCCTCATCACTGTCACCACAGGTGGTGGAACAGTGTCTCAAGCTGGGTGCCGCATCTGCCAGCTACGTGAGCGGCTCCATGGAGGACACCGCCTTCGCCGAGGTGGTGGTAAAGGAGGCTGAGAACACCTGGGGTAGGTGATGGGGACCTGCCTCTCCTCACTCCCTGCTATATTGTGGGGCCATCTCAGTCAGCAAGAGGCTGCTTTGTTTTGAGATGCTAACAGCAAACGTTCCTTGCTTGCAGGAGGCCTTGATATGCTCATCCTGAATCACATCGGTCACAGCTACTTCACCTACTTCAACGGGGACGTGGGGCACGTCCGGAAGCTCCTGGAGACCAACTTCCTCAGCTATGTGGCCATGACTGTGTCTGCCCTGCCCATGCTGAAGGAGAGCGAGGGCAGCATCGTGGTGGTTTCATCCATGGCAGGTGAGCACACGAGGGGCCAGGTTCTCCTGCACACATCCCTTCCTCTGCCTGCAAGGGATTCCTGCTGCAGCTCTTCCCCAAAGAGCCATGCTACTGGGAGTCAGGACCAGCCTGTGCTTTATACCCTGGTGGCACAGTTCAAGTCCTAAGGAAGATTTATATGCTGTGACCTGTCCTGCACTCACTGATCACCTCCTTGCACTGCAGGTTGTTTTGTCTGTGTGGTTACACATTGTACACGCATAGCTACACACAGGTACACATGCAGGGTACAAGAGCATCACCACCCAGATTTGAAGGTCCTTCACACCTTTGTGTGCCATGTGTCCCATTTTAAACATTCCTGCATTAGTTTATTTCTCTCAAGTAGCCGTAACAGATCACTCAGTCAGCCCAAATCACATCATTTAGCTACTTAAAGGACAGAAGAAGGGAGACCAGCAGAGCCTGGTGTCTGCCCAGTACAGAAGCCCTGACACTGCCTCTCTGCTCCAGGTAAAACTGGCATCCCATTTGCTGCTCCCTATTCTGCAACTAAGTTTGCCTTAGATGGATTCTTTGGCTCCTTGAGGAGTGAATTCTTCATGGAGAAGGTCAATGTCTCTATCACACTCTGCATACTGGGCTACATCAACACAGGTAAGTTCAGTGTCACTGGAGCCCCGTGACTCCGTGCTTCCCGACAGCCAAGCTAAGACCACGAAACCCAAGGCCTCATCCAACCTGGCCTTGAACACCTTCAGGGGCATCCATGACCTCCCTGGACAACTTGTGCCAGTGTCTCCCCACCCTCATTGTAACAATTTCTTCCTAATCTCCAGTCTCAATCTCCCCTCCGCAAGCGTCAATCTGTTGCGGCTGGTCCTACCATTACAAGTCCTTGTCAAAAGTCCCTCCCCAGCTCTCGGGTAGCCCCAGTCCCAGGCTGCTCAGAATGCTGTTACAATGTGAACAGGACCCCAACTTTTAAAGCCAAAGAGACTTTTGGCTCTGCTGTAAGGAGCAGGGCAGATGGGGATTCAGTCCTGTGGTCACTTCAAAGGTGGAAAGGAACAGGAAGGACCCCACTATAGCTGCTGTTTTACCCAGGCAAGCCTTAAGCAGCTCTGACCCCCAGAGCTTGTCAGTTTGTTAGAGGAGGCTACAGACAGCCCAGCAGAGCTGGTGGTGCTTGTGGTAGCTCCTCCATCCCGTCCCACCCTGCAGAGAGTGCGGTGCAGGCCATCTCCCACGTCATCCAGGACACACCGGCGCCCAAGGAGGACTGTGCCCTGCAGATCATCCAAGGGGCAGCACTGCGCCAGCGTGAGTTGCACTACCCCCCTCGCCTGGTGGACACTCTGCTGCTCCTCAGGGCCCTCGCCCCCGATTTCCTCGACTCCCTCATCAGGAGCAGCTACAACACGGAAAACATCAGCAGAACGTAGCCCCTGGTGGGGTCGGGCACAAAGGATTTGGGTGTTCATGCAGCTCCTCAAGCGTCCTTTTCCGTGTCACCAGGGTATGCACCACACTGATGCACCCTTGTAGCCAAAGATGGGATGACACATGGCATGAAAATCATAGAATCAGACAGGTTGGAGGAGGTCTCCAAGCTCATCCAGTCCAACTTATCCCCCAGCCCTATCCAACCAACCAGACCATGGCACTAAGTGCCCCATCCAGGTTGTACTGGAACACCTCCAGGGACGGCGACTCCACCACCTCACTGGGCAGCCCATTCCAATGCAAATCACTCTGTCAAAAACTTCCTCCTAACATCCAGCCTAGACCTCCTCTGGCACAACTTGAGACTGTGTCCCCTCATTCTGTTCCTGGGTGCCTGGAAGAAAATCCCAACCTCACCTGGCTACAACCTCCTTCAGGTAGTTGGAGACAGCAATGAGGTCTGCACTGAGCCTCCTCTTTAAAGGTCCTTTTTAGTCATGAACTCCTACAACTGGCTTTTTCCAACCAAGAAGCACTTAGAGAAACTTCTGGCAGCAGGTTCCCTGCTTGAGCTCCAGAAACTGTTCCCCCATCCATAGCCACAAAGACCATGGTGCTGAGCACAGCAAGCGGCCAAGCCCTGGCCTGGAGTGAGGGTTTGGGCCAGGATAAAGCCACCCAAAGAGCGCATTTGAACCAGGACATTTCTTTTTTTGAGTCGTCTATCCCCTTCCAGGCTGGTCTTTGTGAAAATAAATCCTGTGTAACTTCACCAGTTTTCTGCTTCCACTCATGCTCCTTGCCCACGTGCCCGGGCACAGAGCCCGTGTCAGCACCCAGCTGCTCAAACCCACCTCCCTGCACGATTTGCATTAACGAGCTTTCACTTCTCCCAACGACCTCAGTGAAGTTCTGCCGTTCCTGACCTCTCCTCAGCTGCCCTGCACATTTTTTTTTTCTTTTTCCTTTCCAGTCTGCAAGCAGCTTTAAAATATTAGCACTGCTGCACTGCCCCCAGGGTGGATTCCTCTACCCCAAAGCAGCTTGGAGAGACTCAGTCACTGGGTTGCTACCAGCAGCAGCTCCGTGAGCTGACGCTCAACCTCCGCCTGTCGGAGCCCGATAACGGGAGATGGCCCAGGAGACAGCTGCTAGCCCTGCTTGGACAGAGGCTGGAGACTGTGGAGTCCCAAGATAACCCAGATCCCCACTGCGGCAGGGGCCCTGCACCCCGCAGGCAGGCCGGGAGCAGAGACAGGAACCGGGGCTCGGCTGCAACGTTTCCTGTTTGACAGAGCGAGAGCAGCGACCCGAGGGGGGTGGCACGAAGGTGGCAGCGGGAGCCTGCTAGCTAGTGCCAGATAGTCTCTCGTCAGCCCACTGCTCCAGGGGTAGGACAGGACCCCTCGGGCAGGTAAGTGCCCGTGGAGCTGGGGAGGGGCGGAGGGGAGCGGAGCTGCAGTGCCGACGGCAGCAGCCTGCACCTTTTTTCCTCATTTTTCACCCCGTTTTCAGCCCGCACGATTGACACTGGGAGGCTGTAACATGAACCAGCACGAAGGTTTTGGGTTGGTTGGTTGGTTTGGTTTTTTTTCCCCTTGGTTTCCCTTGAAGCAAGAAGCGTAACAGCTTGGAAAGCAAAGATAAAGGACGTCTGTTTAATTAGAGAGGGTAATTTGGGGCAACAGGAGGAGGAAACTAAGTTTTAGCTTGTCAGGAAGGCCTCAGCAGCTTGTTCAGCTCGGGGTGAGTAGTGGCCTGGCTGTTTCTTTGAGCTTTACCTCGCTTGAAATCACATTTTTGGTTAACTGAACATGTTAATAGAGTGGCTGTTGGGCTGCCTGGTTACAGGTTGGGCAGTGCAGGTGGGAGAGGGGCTGAGCTGTTCCCAACAGGAAGAACTGGATGAGCAGGGAATGTGCAGGACATCCAAGGTCTGGACTGAACATGCAATTGAGCCACTTCTAAAATTAAGAAAAATAAGTTCTAAAGTGTGCTGAGGGGTTTATCCCAAACCACAGAGCTCATACCCAGCTTCAGGGGAGCACACTGCGGGGCACTGGAGTAGCCCCAACTTGTGCTTCTCAGTGTGAAGTTGTTGGCCAGACCTTGGTGTGCCCAAGCAAGTGGGTGGGCACCAAGAAGCCCTGGGTGAGCACAGTGGGTTTGTCATGGTGAGGATGTAACAGCTGCATGGGAGTACCCTTCTCAGCTTTTTATACCCCTGGACTCCTCCAGCAATATAACAGTTAAACATCCAAACACTGTAACGCTGTTGGGATCCTTCAGTAAATTTAAAGCTAGAGAGGTTTCAGAAGCTGCTCAGAGAAATGTTCAGAATCAAAGCACAAACTTGTGTGCTCTGGAAGCCCATAATCCATCTGGACTCAGTCTCGGGAGCAGGGTCCTGGCTGTGGGCTTGCAGGGACCTTCCCTGCTCAGAGGAGGAGCTGACCTCCCCCAAAGCTCTGCTCTCCTCCTAAAAGGAAGCCCCTACAGAGAACAGACAGCAGTAGCCTTGGGCTTCGGGTGCACTGCAGCTAGCACCAGGACAAAGAGACAGATCCGAATGCAGCCTAAACAGCAGGGAAGTATTTGATGTCTCTATGGGCTTCACTTGTTTCCTCCATTTAAGCTCAACAACTTCCTAACTGCTTGAGACAGAAGGAAACTGCAGCCCAGACAGCCAACCGAGTCCTAGGCTGCATCAAGAGAAGCGTGGCCAGCAGGGCAAGGGAGGGGATTCTGCCCCTTTACTCTGCTCTTGTCAGACCCCACCTGGAGTACTGTGTGCAGTTCTGGAACCCTCAGCACAGGAAGGACATGGAAGTGTTGGAGCGGGTCCAGAGGAGGGCCACAAAGATGATCAGAGGACTGGAGCAGCTCTCCTATGAGGACAGGCTGAGGGAGTTGGGGCTCTTCAGCCTGGAGAAGAGAAGGCTTCGAGGGGACCTGATAGTAGCCTTCCAGTATCTGAAGGGGGCCTACAGGAAGGCTGGGGAAGGATTATTTACAAGGTCCTGCAATGACAGGACAAGGGGCAATGGGCTTAAACTGGCAGAGGGGAGATTTAGACTGGATGTTAGGAGGAAGTTCTTTACAGTAAGGGTGGTGAGGCACTGGAACAGGTTGCCCAGGGAGGTTGTGGATGCTCCCTCCCTGGATGTGTTCAAGGCCAGATTGGATGAGGCCTTGAGTGAGCTGTACTAGTGGGAGGTGTCCCTGCCTATGGCAGGGGGTTGGAACTAGATGATCCTTGAGGTCCCTTCCAACCTTACCATTCTATGATTCTATGAAACTGATGAAGTTCTGGTAGGTTGGTTTGATACTGAAGAACAGTTAACTGGAACTTTCCAATACCTCATACTCAGTTGCTCTTTGGAAGAAAAAAAAAAACCAAAACCCCAAAAAAAGCCTCTGCTCTGCCCTGATGAGGCCACACCTGCAATACCGTGTCCAGCTTCGGGCTCCCCAATTCAAGAGACAGGGATCTGCTGGAGAGTCCAGCAGAGCTGTGAAGATGATGAAGGGTCTGGAACATTTCTGCTGTAAAGAAAGGTTGAGAGACCTGGGGCTGTGTAGTCTGGAGAAGGCAGAGTAGGGATCCTATCAATGTCTATAGATGTGAGGGGCGGGTGTCAGGATGAAGGTGCCAGGCTCTTTTCAGCGGTGCCCAGCTACAGGATGAAGAACAAGGTGTATGAGCTGTAACACAGGAAGCTGCACCTCAGCAAGAGGAGAAACTTCTTTGCTGTGAGGGTGACACAGCCCCGATCAGGCTCCCCAGGGAAATTGTGGAGTCTCCTTTTCTGGAGGCTTTCAAGACCCACTGCTGTGTGCCCTGCCCTGGGCGATCCTGCTCCGGCAGAGACATTGAACTGGACCATCTCCGGAGGTCCCTTCCAAGCCCTACCATGCTGCGATTCTATGATGGGTTTCTTTCCGTTGGTTTCATCAGGACAGAAGATCCGAGTGGAGGGAGCAGTCCCAGCCTAGCAGAGCCGGCCCAGGATGATCAACCACCCCGAGAAGGCTCAGCCCCGGCCTCGGCGTGCGGCTGAGAGCTACGATGAGAAGTGCGAGCGGCGGCAGGAGACGAGGGAGAGCCTGCGGCGGAGGCACAACCTGACCGTCTGCCGCCACCCCGGGAGGGCAGCGGAGGGGCCGGAACAGAGCCCCCGGCAAAGGGAGTTCCTCAGGAGGAGAAAGCTGGCAAGCGATGCTGGAAGGACAGGGCCGGGCCAGGACTGCAAAGCACAACCACCCGTCCTGCTCCAGGTAACGCAGCTCCGTGCCCTGCCTGTCCAGCTGGCACCCGCAGCCTTCCCGCCCATCCCAGGTGCCACCCGCTGCAGCAGCCGCAGCCTGCCCGCCCATCCCAGCAGCACCGGGATGCAAATCCGAGGACAGCCAGAAAGAAAGGACCCACAAGGGGCATTTCCTCAAACTGCGGAGACAGGCGGGGTTAAAGCTGTCGCCCTCCTGGCGTGCTCCTCTCCTGCTTCCAAACCATCAGCTAGATGGAGATTCTCTCCAAATACAACCCCACAGCTGCCACATTGCAGTTTTGCACTTGAGTTATTTCTAACCTTGGAAACTGAGCTCCTGACTCCTGGCTTCCCTCCAGCACCTTTGCTGGTCACAGGAATGGTGCAGGAATTGGGAGACTCCCTGCTACCCATAACCTCCCCTGTGTTGCACAGCTATTGGTGACCCAGAGCGCTCCCCACCATCATCTATAGAAAGATGCAAACCACCCCAATTAGAGAGCAAATCTGATTTTCTTCTGAGCTTATTGTGAGTTCATCCCAGGGGGTTCCCAAGTTCACATGAGCAGAGGCAGTGGGACAGGAGAGGACTGGCACAGGCACACCCCAGAGCTCCCTGTGCAGCACGGGAACCTGCATAGCAGTTACCTGCCTCCTACTGCCACTTGCTTCACCAGGTTTAATCACCTGCTAAGCAGCAGGAATCTGGAACAAGCTTTTACATGCACATGGACTTCCTCTGTTGGCTTCTGCAGAGGTAACAGCGGGCAGGAAGCAGGAGGAGGGAAGAGGAGTGATGGGGTGAGGACTCTGCTCCCCCAGCCCCCAAGGCAAAGCCAGACCACAACAGATACCTCTGATCCAAGGCTGCCAAATGGTAGCAAAGGCTCAAGCCAGGACCCAGCTTCCTGCTACCAGAAGTTCTCATCTTTCCCAAAAATCTCTCAAGACACTTTGAGGAAATTTCTTGCCCTGTTCTAGTGTCTGTTCCACCCCACCCAGGAGCCAGCATGTTCTCTCCCACTGCCCGTAAAAAACTCTGGAGCTGCTACAGCCAAAGCAGCAGATCCTTGTGGATTTGCCATGCTTTCCTGGCATCTCCTTGATGCTCTTTACCCAGTCACTGCAGGTACAAAGCCTGACCCAGCCACAGAGGCTCACTGGAGCTGCCCTCTCTTTCCAGCACCAATGGAGCTGCCCTCTATTTCCTCCTGCACACTCCCTGCTCAGCCTCGGCATCCCCCTCAGCATTTCATCAGGAGTGGTCTCCAGGCAAGGAGCCTCTGTGAACACCCAAGGTAGGTGTGGGACATTTGGGTTTCCCAGCACAACAGCAGCTGCAGCATTTCCCTCCCACCTTTAAAGCTCCATTGAGCTGTTAAGAGTGCAAGCTGACAGCTCCCCTCCAACCCCAGCTCCTCCAACAGCAGCCCTGACAGTTTTTCCACCCCAGTCTGAGGTTCCCTTGCAAACTCCAAATGTTACAGATATTTTTTCCTGAAGATAAAACCAGCCCAGCCCACAGCTTACCTAAGCAGATGCTCTGCCCCACAGCATCCCTCAGATGTCCTCAGAGTCACTGAACTTGTGCTTCTCTGCCCCTCTGAGCAGGGCTCTGCCTTTTGTCCCTGTTATGTTATGTATGGACACTGTTTAAGCCACTGCCCTCCTTCCTAGGAGTGAGGCCACCTCAGAGGACACTGCAATAGAAAAACTTCCCAGCCCCTTGGACATGACATCATAGAATCAGAGGTCATTCACAGAATCATTGAGGCTGGAAGAGACTTTTAAGATCATCAGGTCCAACCCTTAACCCATCACTGCTAAGTCCACAACTAAGCTATGTCCCTGAGCACCACATCTCTACAAGCCCTCCAGGGAAGGGGACTCCACCACTTCCCCAGACAGCCTAGCCCCGGTCTTGTCAACTGCCATCTTTCTGACTTGCTTTCACAGGAACCCAGACCCTGACAGACCCAAGCACAGCAATGAAAGACTCAAGCCAGCAGACAGAGTAAGCTGCTCCTGTCCTCCCCACTACCCCTGGGCTGGGGATTTGGATAGACACAGGGCAGCAGCCTTTGCTGCCCCAATGTTCCACCTTGGCACATGTTTTTGCTGTACAAATGCCCCCACTGTGCAGAGCTGCTGCAGACCCTGCATGGTGCCCTCCTCAGTAACACTCTCTGTTTTATTTTAGCTGGGGAACAGCAGTTTTTAATAAGGTAAGAAATCACAGATGACAACCCTTGGACACTGACTGGTGCTAAAGTTCTACAGCTTTGAAAAAAAACAAGAGAGAAATGGTGACACTGCTGCTGGGAGGGAGAAGGCACTTTGTGCCATGGCACCTCCTGTCCTCATTCTATACTGCCTTGTTTTGATACTGCAAATCATGGGGACCAGAACTGGAGAAAGGGAGTTCTATGTCTCCACTGTGCCTCATGCTATGGGTTAAGGACACTGAAGATGGGAGTGGAATCTTTTTTCCCCCTTTTGCAAAAAGGTTAAAAATTTATGGCTGTTCAACCTGGAGAAGAGAAGGCTCCAGACAGACCTTAGAGCAGCCTGCCAGTACCAGAACAGGGCTGCAGGAGAGCTGGGGAGGGACTTTTGACAAGGGCTGGGAGTGACAGGACATGGGACAACAGCTTTGAGTTGGGAGAGATTGAGACTGGAGATGAGTGAGAAGTTCTTGACAGCGAGGGTGGGAAGACATTGGCACAGGTTGCCCAGGGAGGTTGTGGATGTGCCCTCCCTGGAGAAATTTAAGATCAAGCTTGATGGGGCTCTGTGCTACCTGATCTAGCTGGGGATGTCCCTGCTTACTGCAGGGAGTTGGACTAGATGACTTTTAAAGGTCCCTTTCAGTCCAAACCATTCTACTATTCCCTGATACCCCACGTGCCAAAGATGCCCCAGTCCCAATGCTGTCAGCTGCTGCAGAGAATATTTTGATTTCCCTGTAAAAAACAACACACCCAACCAACCAACCGCAGGAGATTTTTTTCCTCCTCCCCCTAGACACAGGCTGTTCATTCAGTTCTGCTCCAAAATATTTGGATTTTGTAGCCAGTTCATACGGTGTTTATAAACTGAAACAACCCAAGTGCTTGTAAATGCTTCCCCTTTCCCTTTCAGGAGATGGTGCAGCTGTCCAACTACTTGAAGGTAGGTACCAGAAATTGTTGAGTACCTTTCAGACAAAGTCTGTGCAATTAGGGTAACAGCTTTTAAATCTTTGTAACATTGAAATCAAGGGGTGCCACATGCCCAGTTTCAGTGTGGCAAACAAAGCCTATAAAGAAGTCACCAAGACCCTCCTGAACGCCTCTGAGCCGAAGTGGGACAGAGCTGTCTTTGTCAGTGCTAAGCATCCCCAGCAGCTGTGGGAGGGCAGAATCCCTTCTGACCAACTGTGCCCTTCCCCACAGGAGGCCCTGCACCGGGAGCTGCTGCTCAAGCAGAAGATGGTGATTTTGCAGGAGCTCTTCTCCACACTGCTGCAAGCATCAGAAAAATCCTGGCAGGTACCAGAGAGCTGGAGGAGACAATTCCTGGGGGGCCGGGGCAGGTTTTGCCTTGGTGGGTCAGACTCATGTGCAGAAGCAGGATGGGGGCAGAGGGAGTCTCCTCTTTTGAGCTCTGCCCTGTTTCAGTGCTTTGCAGGCATGGAGATGTTGCTGATTTAACATCCAGAGCTGGCACCTGGCAGAGCAGCCAAGGTGCAGAACCCCTCCCCTGCGGGTAGCTGCTTGCTTGGCCTCTTTCCTTCCTGTCAGCTTTCTTTTTTAGGAGGGAGCTGAACACAAACTCAGAAGTTAGGGGGTTACACTGCTTCAAGTTTTTTTCCCCTTTAATTCCCAAAAAGACTGGCACAAAAGGTTCTTTGCCTTCAGGTCCACAGGAAGCATAGAAAACTTTTTCTTCTGCAAGGTTTTGGGTCTTTTTATACTTCCCTTTCCCCACTTCTTAAATAAAAGAGCAGGGAAAATTGGAATAAACCCAAACCATCATCTTCCGGTAAGCTTCCTCTTATAGTCAAAAAGAAATTTCAATTATTTTGAACTTTTTTTTTTTTTGGCCAAAAAAAGAATTTTAGATGCACTGAACTGGTGCCCTCAGTGCTGGCAAACACTGTATTGGATGGGGGAAAAGACAAAACTGAGCCACAAAGATACTGAAGGCAGTGGAACATATCCCTGCTGAGGACTGGCTGGGGGAGATGAGGCTCTCCAGCTTGGAGCAGAGGAGCCTGAGGGGTGCCCTACCCAAGGCTCACTGTTTTGCTTCCAGGAGGCAGCATTAATGCTGAAGTGGTTTAGATAGGATGGTTACATCAAACATTAATTTATGGCTCACTCTGCCACTAAAATAAAATGGTTTGAAAGTTCTGTTAGGGCAGAAAGTGGAGTGATTGGGTGAGATGGTATAAAAAAAACCTCCTGTGAGATGTTCTGTGGTTAGAAACTTCCGCCTCTGCTCGCTTCAAGTTGTACGAGCAGGAAAAAACAGCCTGACACACTCCACTGGAAGCAGCCATGAAACCTCAGCTCAGAACAGGTAGGTGCACTTTGCTGCTTGCTCTCTGCTGCAAGACAGACTTTGCTGCTGTCTCTTGCATGCAGCTCTTCACCAGACTGAAAGTGAACCCAATGCTAGCACCAGAGTCACAGGGCAAACGCAGCAGATGCTGCCTACTGGTTTAGGAGCCCCCAGGGTCTGGGAAGCAGCAGGGAACAAAAGGCTCTTCTCCAGGAGGTATGGGCAGGTCCTAAAGCATAGCACTGCTATGAAAACTGATGGCTGGTTGCCTGTTCCCAGACCCAGGTGAGATGCCAAAGACTTGCTGCAGCAGTTTTTTAGTCCTAGCATTTTAGATTTCAAGGAAGAGCTGCTGCACACCCACAGAGGGTACAGCAGTAACTCCAGAAATGACTCTGTGGCCATCTTAGAGGGGCTGTCATGTTTGTGGGTGCTTCTGGCTCGATGGAGCAAGTGAATCCTCTGCAGGAGGATGGGGGAGGTGTTAAATTGAAGGACTAAAGCATTTGGTTCTTTCTCCCGCCCACAATTTTACTTCCAGGCTAGAGAGACATGGGGTCTGTACCATAAATCTGGTGGAAAACTTGCTTAGTTGATTCAAAAATGCTGCCAGGTGAAGGAAGCTAAGTCTCAATTATGATTATTAAGAGTAATTAATTTGAAGTTCTTCTCTCCTTAAAGAAGAAAATTGCTACTTCAACATATTTCCTTCCCTTCCTAACCTCTGAAGCTGAGCTTGACTTTTGGAAGCACTTTGCAACCCTGCAGAGTTGAAGCTCTCTGCATTTTCCAGTGCATTGCTGCTGCTACGTGAACTTACTTTCTAGCACAAGCATGGTGTTTGGGCAAGCTGGAGGCCTTCCAGAAGCAGCATTTATTGTTATTGATTTAAACCAGGAATTCAAAATGACTAAGGGAAGGAGTATCAGAGAGCTAACTGATCACAGGACAACCAAAACACTGCAGCTGTCGGCCCAAACTAGTTTAAAAATACTTCTATAGCACTTAAGACAGCAAGAGGTAAACGCAGAAGAGTCCAAGGGGAATTTTCCAGCTGACTACTCAGGAAATCTGGTTTTGGGGTTCTTTTAAAGCACCTTCCTTCATGTAGGTCATCTCCAAGGCTTGGCCAGGATTTGCTCAGAGGTTGTGGAGTGTCCTTCTCTGGAGAATTTCAAGACCCATCTGGATGCCTTCCTGTGTAACCTGAACTAGATTTTATAGCCCTGCTCTGGCAGGAGAGTTGGACTTGATCTATGGAGGTCCCTCCAACCCCTAACATCCTCTGATGCAGCAGTTCTGATCAGAGGCGCTATTTGTTGTGCCCTCCCATGTCTGCTCACTCACCCCTCACTGCCATGCTGTGCTCCTAACAGCCCTGCAGACAGCTCTTTCCATTTAAGGGGATCTTTGTAATCTGTGGGGTTTGGTTTTGTTTGGTTTTTTTGCCAATTTATAAGCTGCATCTTCCTGAGAGGAATGTGGCAGCACACTGCTGCTCCAAAGTGTAGGAAGAGCCCAGTGCTCCCTTGCCTGTTATGTCTGTGCACAGGGGCTGGGACACCACCACCCTCCAACATAAGCCTTTGCAGACAGCAGGCCCAGATAAACTGCAGAGAAGAACTAGGCATAATATTTCACATGGAAAAATGTTTTTCAGAGTGGTACCTACTTTCTAGGAGGATAGAGCCTGTAGTTCAGACTGCCAGGTTGGAAGGGACCCCAAGGATCACCTGATCCAACCAGTTCTTTGGATCAACAACTGAACTGGGAAGATTTTAGTCTTTGGAACCATAAACTTCTGTGCAAATATAAGCAGCACTAAGGCAGCAGAGGATCTGGTTTTGCTGGGGTCTACCAGCTAGTCCTGTAGCAGCAAGGAGCTGCTTTTCAGAGACTTCAAACAGCAGTAAGCAGAGAAGGCAGCAGAGTTCCCAGTGTCAGTAGTGGAAACTCAGCCTACACGAGCTCTGCTAGAAGTTGTATCTCAATTTGCATGCAGTCTGGTTTCACAAAGCCTAAGAAGCCTGACTAACAGTGAGAGGAGATGATGATAAGGAAAAAGATTCATCACAGCTGCCCTCTATCCCCCTGCCTAGCTGCCAGATGTTGCAATATGGACCCAACCTATTTTCTAAGGAAGCAAGCAAGGCAAGACCTCAGCACCAGCTGAAGCTTTAGGCAAGGAGGCTTGTAGGGAGGAACCAGCAGCCAGGAACAGGCACCAGCTGCAACTGGGTAGGCTGAGACTGGATATTAGGAAAATTTTTTCACAGCAAAAGTGGTCAGGCAGTGGAATAGGCTGCCCAGGAAGGTGGTTGAGTCACTAACCCTGGATGTGTGTAAAAGGCATTTGGATGCTTGGGGATATGGTTTAGGGTAAAGCTTGCAGAGTAGGATTATTGGTTTGAGTTGGTGATCCTGAAGATCCCTTCCAAGCAGAATGTTTATGTGATCTTCCCAAAGCAGTTCCTACTTCACCACCTCCTTCCACCACCACCATTTGTTCACCTACTCCGGAGCCTAGGGCAAGACTCTCACCCAGCCAAGCTACCATATAGAAGAGCTCAGCCCAAGTACAGAGGCCCAGCCAGCACCATGGGCAATGTCAGAGTGACCAACAAGCCTGTTCCTAGCTAGCCGGGGGACCACCAGGCCCCCCAGNCATGGGCAATCTCAGAGTGCCCAACAAGCCTGTTCCTAGCTAGCCGGGGGACCACCAGGCCCCCCAGCCTTTGTTCCACTCCCTCCTACCCACACAGTGCGTACCACAGGCACTCACCAGTGATGACAGGAAAGGATCCTCTGCCCCAACAGGCACAGCTTAGACCTTCTGCCTTTCTGCCTGGGATTAAAAAGGGTAGTGGGTAGGGTGGGCCAATTGGTCACACCTGGGCTGGGAGGAGGCTCAAACATAACCCAGATTAAAAAGGGCAGTGGGCAGGGTGGGCCAATCGGTCACACCTGGGCTGGGAGGAGACTCCAACAGAACCCAGATTAAAAAGGGCAGTAGGCAGGGAGGGCAAATTGGTCACACCTG
>VWZE01004447.1:290927-308194 GCA_013396675.1 Eubucco bourcierii
AACCCCTGCCAGAGCAGGATCACCCAGAGCAGATTACCCAGGAAGACATCCAAGTGGGGTTTGAGTATCTCCAGAGAGGGAGACTCCACAACCTCCCTGGGCAGCCTATGCCAGGCTCTGTCACCCTCACAGGGGAAAAATTCCTCCTCACATTTACATGGAAGAGGAAAGGAAGGAGATAGAAAGAAAAGGAGGAAGATGAGGAAAAACAGAAGACGGAAAGGGAGGGCATGGGTGACAGGGCACTGGCACAGGCTGCCCAGTGGGGTTGTGGAGTCTCCCTCTCTGGAGGCTTTCAAAACCCATCTGGATGTGTTGCTGTGCAGACTGCCCTGGGTGATCCTGCTCTGGCAGGGGAGGTTGGATCTCTAGAGGTCCCTTCCAACCTCTAACATTCTGTGAATTAAAACACAAGCTACCAAAACCCTGGGGGCATACAGTATAGTTTATGATTGCCCACATCAGTTCATTTGTGGGGATGTGTTGTTTTTTCTCTCCTCCAGGGTCAGCTGAACGAAGACAAACTGAGGTGTAAACTAAGGGCACTGGAAAATCAGCTGCAGGCCTGTACCCAGGTAACTTTTGACTGCTGAGGAACAAACACAGGTGAAGAAAGACCTGAAAACAAAATACTCTACCATGCAATTGGGTCAGGTCTCAGTTTCTAGAGCAGTTTAATTAGATATGGACCTGAAAGCAATTTTTCTTCTTTGCTGAAGCAGTGTTTTGTGGCAAATTAGCAGCAGCAGCATTTGCACACTCTGGATTTGCTGATATTCAGGCTTAGCCAGTTTAGGAATATGTCAGACAAGACCCTTCCAGCACTTGAATTCTTCCTTTAAAGAGTTATTCAAAGGAGTGCGTGAAGAAAATCCTGATGGAGATGGAGGACCAGAAGCAGACCTATGAGCAGAAGGCAAAAGAAGCTCTTCAGAAGATGCTGGAGGACAAACTTCAAACAGAGCAGGAGCTCCAAAACTCTCAGGTAAAGAAAATGGTTTACACATGGTGGTTTACACCTGGTTTTGTTTTGATCTAGTTGGACCATTCTATGATTGGACCATTCTATGATTCTATGACTGTGACAAAGAACCTCCTCCTTTTAGGGAAAGCTGATGAATTAGCACCAAACATGCAAAATAAACTCTTTTTTTAGCTACTTAACAACACCCAAAGCAGCCTAGAGGCAACTTGTGCTTATTTTGTGAGCTGCAAATCCCGTTATTAAAACAGCATGTAGGAAAATGGAATCATAGAATCATTAAGGTTGGAAAAGACCTCTCAGGTCAGCAAGTCCAACTGCCAAATGCATTACTACCTGGGAGTTTTAAGTGTAATCCTGCCTCCTCCACCCTCCCTTCTTCCCATTTCCCTGCTCTGTGTGCACAGAGAAACAAGCTAGACACAGAATCCATGGCATGAAGTCTCCAGAGATGCTTTTCCTGGAGGGACTCTTCATTACGACATTGGATTTTTTTCCCCCAAGAGGTATCCTGTAGGTTAAAACCTGCTAACTGGTATTTTTGAAGCAATAAGTAAGTTGTATCCCAGAGATCGGCAGCTTTCTGAATCCTCCCAGCAGCAGAGGCTCTCGGGTTTCACAGCAAACGCTCTGCCCATGTTCGCTCTGTCCATCAGATGGCATCAGCCCCACACTGCTTCTCAGGACCCTGGTGCGGCAACGGCAGCGCTGCCCCAGCCTCACACATGGGCCAGCTGATGCCATCACCCGCAGAGGATGGCCTGGCCAGTTTAGCATGGTCCCACCGGCCCACTGGGCAGAGCCCACCCACGGGTCCTTGCTCTCTTCCCTAGAGAAGCCTGGCAGCAACGAGGGAGGACCTTGCCTTCTGGAAAGAGCACTACACCACGCTCAAAGATGAGTTGACCAAGATGACCATGGCACACACCGAGCTGGAGAACAGCTTCCACGTTTTGCAAAGTGAACTACAGGTACCTTAGCTGCCCACAGGCACCTCAGCACCCCACAGGCATGGCATCCACCTGTCCCTGGATAAAAAAAAGCCCCCCGATGAAAAACACAGCCAGCCATGTCCTCAGCTCAGGGCTGTTTCTCATTGCTGGTAAGCCAGCAGTGCCATGTGCTTGTGAGCTGCCCCCAGGGGTGTGGTGCCAGGGCTGGGCTGTTGCCAGAGTTGTTCTCACCCACAGCAAATGGACAGGCAGAAGGAGCAGCTGGGCCAGGCCCTGCACAGCCTGCAGAGCGAGCATGCAGCCCTGCACCAGCGAGCCAGCGCCCTGCGGGAGGACAACCACCTGAAGGCTCAGCACATCACTGCCATCGAAGGTACTGGGGGCAGCCATGTGTGGGGGTCTGTCCCCCCAGTAAACAGAGGATCTGAGTAAAACACTCTTCCCATCCTGGTCCCTAAAGCCAAGCTCTTATGCATGCAGAAGAACCTCTGCTTGATTGTGCTTTTCACAAAGGTCTCTAGCGACAGGCCGAGGGGGAATGGTTTGAAGCTGAGGCAGAGTAGCATTAGACTGGAGCTGAAGAAACTGTTCTTCACTATGAGGATGGTGAGATTCTGGGATAGGCTGCCCAGGGAGGTTGTGGATGCCTCCTCTCTGTGGGTCTTCAAGGCCAGGTTGGATGAGACCTTGAGTGGCTGAGTCTAGTTGAGGAGTGTCCCTGCCCATGGTAGGGAGGCTGGAGTGGATGATCTCTGAGGTCCCTTCCAACCTGAGCCAGCCTCTGATTCCTGGAGTTGGAAACAACTAGATCAAAGGACTCCAGAGAAGTCAAGTGACTTTTCTAGAAGAAAGAATAGAATGGGAGACTTGTCAAGAAATATGAGTCCTCAGCTTTGATGAGGAATTTTGCATCCTTGTCAGACCTAAACACACCTGCTTGGGTGGGGAGGCAGCACCCGTGACTGTCTGAGGTGCTGCTGGGTGCTGGTGGATGTTGCCAGCGAGTAAACAGAAGTACCAGTTCAGAAAAAGGCAAGGAAACCTGATTAAGGAAGAGTAAATAGTGGCAGTTCCAGCCTGTAACAGGTCTCATATGAACAGCTTTAAAATCAAACCAAAGTTAACAGAATGTGAGGAACACTTAGAAGAAGCTGCCGAAGCTGAAAGGGCAACTAACAGCTAAAATCACATCCTGCAGAGAAGGAAGCTTGGCATAAGCACCAATATCCCTTGCACTTTACACATGTGGAGAAAGGGAGAGCTGCCATCCTTGCACAGAGCCTGACACCAACCTGCGTTTCCTTCTGTCACTTCCCCAGACAAACTGCAGAAAGAACAAAGCCAGAAGGTGACACTGGAGGCAACCATCAGCCAGTTGCACAGTAAGTAGCACAAACCTGCAGAGCAAGAGACCTGCCCAAGCACTGAGGGTAACCAGAGGGTTTTTTCTCTTCACAGACTTGATACAGAACCAGAGCAAGGAATGGAAGACCCAGGAGGTGACAGTGCATAGGAAAGGTCAGCACATATTGTAAGCCCCACCTAGCACAGGAACCTTAGACCTGGCTCTGGGTCTGGTTTAGAATTAAAGCTGCACAAACCAAGTTATTCTATTTTGCTGCTGCTAAAGCATTGGTGTGTTTATGATGACAATTTACAAAATAAATGGATTTCACTGCAAATTCTACTCCAGTGGCAATGCCCCTTCTTTAAACACAACATCCCCCCAAACACATTCCAGTTTATAATTGCAGTTATAGCTGGTACTTGGCAAAAAGTCATATAGGGCATTTTATCTGAGCTCTCCCTCTCCTCCATTTCTCACAGCTACTTAGAAATATTCCTCTAAAGATGATTAACTTGTAAGTACAGCAGAGGTAGGCCTGTGCTAACCAACTCAGCTCCTGGGTCCTCTGCTGTGTGTGTAGCACACAAATACCATCTGTAAATTGTGCTGAGCAAACAAGATCTAAGGCAAACTCAAAGCCTGGACCTCTTTCTCATAGAAGCCTGTTTTCTAGACCAGGTTTTCACCATGCAGACCCCACCTCTCACTCTTGCCAAGGAAAAACAAAATGCTCTGTTAGAGCATCCTGAGGAGGAGGGAGAAGAAAAGCTGAAGGATGAAGTGCAGAAAAGGACATCCCAGCTTACAGCAAAGGAGAATGAGGTGAGGAAGTCACCGGGTTTCAGCTAGGACCAAGTTGCCTGCTGGGGAGTGAGCTGCTGGTCTAAATGCTCCAGCAGCAGCACAACACAGTGAACCACAGCTCCAAAGTAACCTAAGCTTGGTATCTTGAGAAGGCAGATTGAGGCTGGATTACTACGAAGAATTTCTTGACAGTGAGGGTGGGGAGACACTGGCACAGGTTGCCCAGGGAGGTTGTGGAGCACAGAAGCACAGAATGTGATCTTTGATCACACTCTGCACTTCTGTGCTCCACAACCTCCCTGGAGGTGTTCAAGGCTGGGCTGGATGAGGCCTTGAGTGACCTGGGCTAGTGGGAGGTGTCCCTGCCCATGGCAGGGGAGTTGGAACTGGATGATCTTGAAGGTCCCTTCCAACCCAAACCAATCTATGAACCTCCTGTGAGGATTCTCTCTGCTGATTTTTGTTTTGTTTTGGTTTTTTTTTTATCCTAAACCCTGGAAGCAGCATCTGCATGCAGGGGCTAGGCATCAGCAGCCTGGCATCAGGGGCTGTAGAGCAGAGCCCTTGCCATACAAACCCATTTCTGCCCTCACAGAGTCTCAGTCTCACAGGGAAAAGCCAAAGCCACCCTTCAAGAGTTACAATGCACTCCATGTCTTCTTCCTTATCTTATCAACATCTATACCTATTTGAGGAGTGGTTCTTTTCAGTGGTACCCAGTAATAGGACAAGGAACATCAGGTACAAAGTGTAACACAGGAGACATTCTTAATGGTGATGGAGCACTGGAACATGCTGCTAGAGAGGTTGTGGAGTCCCCTCCTCTGGTGACATTCAAAACCCACCTGGATGTGTTCCTGTGTGGCCTGCCCTGGGTGATCCTGCTTTGGCAGGGGGGTTGGACTGGATGAGCTTTGGGCTTTGGAGGTCATTCTGTGCTTCCTCACTGGCACACACCCATGGCTATGAAAAATAATGACTGCTGTTTTCTTCCATGACATTGAAAGACTGCAGCCGAGCCCAAGCAGGTGAGGGACTGGTACCAGACTGGGCACTGTCTCCATCATCACATTCCCAGTAATGCTGAGGTCTGCTCTGTCCCCTGTAGGTACCTACGGACATAGAGGTAGCAGCAGCGACAATCCCTGATCGCAGCAGTGCCCGAGCCCAGGCGAAGTGCTGCCGGTGCTGCGGGAGCCCTGGCAGCCCGGCTGTGTGCAGGGGCCAGGGGATGCCCTCTGCTAACGGCTGCTCACTCTGCTTGCAGTGCAGGGAGCTGCGCTCGGAGCTGGAGGCCCTGAGCCAGGAGTACCACTCCTGCCTGAGCAGGCTGCGCCAGTGCCGTGAGGAGCTCAACCACTGCCACAGCAAGCAGGCAAAGGTGGGAGCTGCTCCTCACCCCAAATCCCAACCACTGCCACAGCAAGCAGGCGAAGGTGGGAGCTGCTCCTCACCCCAAATCCCAACCACTGCCACAGCAAGCAGGCGAAGGTGGGAGCTGCTCTCACCCCAAATCCCAACCACTGCCACAGCAAGCAGGCGAAGGTGGGAGCTGCTCCTCATCCCAAATCCCAACCACTGCCACAGCAAGCAGGCAAAGGTGGGAGCTGCTCTCACCCCAAATCCCAACCACTGCCACAGCAAGCAGGCAAAGGTGGGAGCTGTTCCTCACCCCAAATCCCAACCACTGCCACAGCAAGCAGGCAAAGGTGGGAGCTGCTCCTCACCCCAAATCCTAGTGCTTTCTGAGTGGGGCTGTAGAATGGTCTGGGGGAAATTCCCTCACTTATTTGTGGATTGTGGAAAGATGTTTGCTAGGGATGAGATGAAAAGCCTCCTCCCAGCCAGCTTGTGCTAACACTTGTTTCCCCTTGCAGAGACAGCACAGTCACTGGATCCCTCTCCTGGTGGCAGTGGTAGCAGTGGTTGTGGCCACCTTCCTCACCACTTACAGACCATGAAGGACCTACTCCATGACCAACCTCACTACAGGGAGTGCTTCACCACAGCAACATACCCTCACCACAGTGCAACTTCTGCTTTGGTTCATACCCTGAGCTGGTCTCACTCCAAACTCCTACAGTCCAAATAAATGCTGGCAGATGACTCCTTCCCTCGGCTGCTTTGGTTCTTCTCTGGCAGGTGAGGGTTGTGCTACCTGGCTCCTGCAACACTGAGACACAAAGCCACTCCACCTGCCACTGCCAAGGCTCACAGGCAGCAGGGATGGGGCAGCCTGGCAGCTGAGAGAACTACAAAATGATCTTCATCTTTTAAATGACTTCCTAAATGGAAGGTATTTGTCTCTGGACCACCTCTACTGATACTCAACTGAAACCACCCAGTTTAGGGAGGCTTTTCAACACAGTCCGCTCATACTCCCCTGCCCATCCTGAGCAATTTCCCGCATGTCCTGCCCTCCAGGGCCAATGTGGGCCACTACTTCATGTCCAAGTGTCTCCACAGCTACATCTGCTTGCTTTTCACTGACAGCACCATGTTTATTTGACAGAGACGGGGAGTTTATGCCCAGTTTGGACATGCAGTGTGCAGGTTTTAAGGTAGCACATGCTCCTTGTTTGAGCACAGGCTCAGCTGTAAGGTGGGCGACACCACCTTGTACAAGTAACAAATAAAGCATAGAGCCCACAAAGCCTTCACCAGTTCAGAACACCATGGTGTTGCAGGGGGGATCTTTGCAGCAAATAAATACACCCTGAGCACATTCTGCAGTTGGGATGGAGGCTGCACATCAGCTGTAAGTGCATCTCCACACACTCACCCCTGTCTTCTGGGGTGTGCACTTGTTTGATTTGCAACTGCCCTACAAAGTTCCGGGGCCTGAGATGGTCACAGTTCAGCCTTTGGTGCTGGGGAGGCCTTTGAGATCCAATGGGCTGTGCACGCAGGAACCAGATCTGGGGCAAGTGAGAGATGGGCCAGGAAAGTCCGAGTTTGTTTGTGCTCTACAAGGCAACGGCTGGCAGCGACACCACCTTGCTAGCAATGCACAGCTCTGCAAAGTCTGTCTGAGCACTGAAGGCCTCCTTCAGCTCATCGCACCAAGTGTCCAGCACCTCCTTCAGCGCTGGGCAGAGGCTCTCCGGGATGCTGAAGGAGTAGATCTGGATTCTGAGACTGTCACTTATCCTGGGACAGGAGGCCTGGACTGTGAACACTCTCAGCGGGGTCATCGCCAGGCAGTTCTCGCCCTCCTCCATGGCAAAGGTGTACGCCGCGGGGTAGCCCAGCAGCACTCCGACGACGGTGCAGAGGTTCCAGCCTGTGGGGACAACCTCGCTGGAGGACACGGGGCCAGCGCCGGAAGCCTCGGCAGCCCCGAGGTGGGCGAGGAGGGCAGCGAGGTGTGCCCTGATGGCGGCAGCCTCGACCGGCCCACAAAGAACCGGGTAGTGCCGCCGCGCAGAGACGTCCACGAAAGGCGCAGGCCGCGCCCGCAGCGCCGCCGCCAGCCTCCGTCGGGCCAGCCCCAGGTGCAGCAGCAGGGCCGAGCCCTCCGCGCCCAGTAGATGGAGGCGGCCTGGGGCCAGCCCGGCCTCCCTTAACCGAGCCAGGTACCGCCGCAGCTCGGTGATCCCCGCCGCGCCGCAGTCGTACAGCAGGGCCGGCTTCAGCCCCGCCGCNCGGCTTCACCCCCGCCGCCACCGCCAGCACCTCGCCGGCCAGCTGTAGGGCTCGGGGCGCCGCCAACCGCCGCCGCCCGGTCCCGGCCCCCAGTTCTTCCCGGGCCGCCGCTACCAGCCGCGGCGCCAGCGGAGCGCAGCCTGCCGGAGCCTCCGCCGGGCCCATGGCAGCCTCCGCCCGGCACAACGCTTCCGGGTCAGCCTCGGCCTGGCGTGGGCGGGCCCCGGGGCGGAGCCCAAACCCTGCCGGGCAGGCTGCTGCGCTGCGCCCCCGCCCAGGCTCAGGCCCGGGCACGCCCGAGGAGGCACAGGCTGGGGCGGAGAGGCCTGGCCGGGGAGGACTGCGCCCAAGCAGAGCCTCGGCCAAGGGCGAAGGGAGAAAACGTTTGGGAGCAGATTGCTGCCCTCATCCTCAGCCAGAACTTGGGGAGGCACCGAGGGATAGCACAGCACTAAGGCAGCTGCTGCTGATAGGGTGCCTGCAGACCTGGCTTTTATTTCCTTATATATATATATAATATAAATATATTAGAAATGTTTAAATACTATATAAAATACNCTTGCAATGACAGAGCAGGTAAAAGGACAAACAGACGATGTGTTATTCTCCAGGCAGTTTTAATAGAGCACAGATTGGCATTCCCCCTCCCCCCCCCAATGATCAAGTATTTATATACAATACATCACTTGTGGGTCAAAAAAAAAAATATTACAGAATTGAAAATCTAATTTATACATATTGGTTGCAAAAGCAAACTGCTGAACCCAGTGAAGGAGTTACAGGTGTAATCCCCTCCAACACTAAAGCACCATGGACTGCTGAAACAAGAGTCAGAGGGCCAGAGTTACAGATTTCACTCTGATTTAAGGCAAGGCACTCGTTAAGAAATACTTTGCTGTATGTACAACGTAAGAAACCACTGGGCAAAGCAAAGCATCTGTCACTGTGCTGGCAGCGGCTGTGCCATGTGCATGGCGGGGGCTGGCATCGGCCACCCCTCCTGGTGGTTCTGCAGCAGCCGGTATAGCTGCTTCAGGTGAGCCACGATGTTGTCCTTGATGTCAGGGGTGGAGATCTGGAGGCGAACACTGCCGCTGTCAAAGGAGCGTGTGAAGTCCCCAGAGAACATCTCATAGATCATCCGAGCCACCACTGGGATGACCTGTGCCAGAGAAACCACAGAATGCTGAGGGGACCAAGCACTGCCTGGGGAGGAGAGGCTGAGGGACCTAGGGCTGCTTAGTCTGGAGAAGAGAAGACTGAGTGGGGATCTAATAAATATTTATAACTATCTGAGGGCTGGGGGTCAGGCTCTGCTCACTGCTGCCTGGAACAAGGAGCAATGGATGGAAGCTGCAGCACAGGAGGTTCCAGCTCAACACAAGGGCAACTTCTTGCCTGGAAGGGTCCCAGAGCCCTGGCACAGGCTGCCCAGAGAGGTTGTGGAGTCTCCTTCTCTGAAGCCTTTCAAGTCTCAATATGTTCCTGTATGCCCTGAGCTAGATTGTCTGGTCCTGCTCTGGCTTGGACTGGATGAGCTCTTTGGGTTCCTTCCAACCCCTGACATCCTGTGAGCCTGTGAAATCAGTTGGTCACACAGCATATTCAGAGTCACAGATTGGATTCAGTCAAAAGGGACCCTCAGATGTCATCTTGTCAACACCCCTGCAGGCAGCAGAGACACCTTCAACTAGATGAGGCTGCCCAGCACCACATCAGCTCTGATCTTGAATGTCTCTGGGGATGGGGCCCCTCAAACACATCCCTAGGCAGCCTGCTCCAGTATTTTACCACTCTCATTGTAAAGAGCTTCCTCCTTATGTCAACCCCAAACCTGTCCTGCTCCAGTTTCAGACCATTGCCCCTCATCCCATCACTACAGGCCCTCCTAAATGGTCTCACCTGTTAGTCTGCAGGAATCCCCTGCCCTAGCCTCCACAGCAGCCTACAGTACACTCACAGACAGTGAGTACAGTACAGTACACACAGAGAGCACTTCTGTTTGCCATGGCAAAACCCAGCAGCCTGCTGTGGTTTCCCCACTGTCAGCAACCACAGCAGGGAAGAACAGGTCTCTGGTATCCAGAGTCATCTATCCAGAGACAATGCAATGGCCCCAAAAAGGCTGGTACCTGTCCCTTCAGAGCCTCAGCTCATACCTGAACCACAATCAGCTTCCTCTCCCTGGGTTTTCCATCAGGCCATTCTTCTCCAAAACAGAAGTAGATCTCATATGGAGGCTGTTTCTCAATTTGTCCTTTCTGGTGGGCAATCAGCTCTAGGATGAAAAGCAGAATGTTACAGGGCTGTTCTTTCAGTTAGATGAACTCACCCCACCCACCTCACTGCACCATCTTAGGTCTTACCTACAGGCTGTCCTTTGCTAGAGCTACTCCTTATACATCCACAATTATTACAGCTTATTTCCTGCACTCAGAAGCAGCAAGGCCCTCCCATGTTTTTCAGAGTATGAAATAAGTGCATGTTCACTTCCTTCTGATGTGCACCTGCTCTGTGGTCTGCTGAAGCTGGGAAGCAGTAGCCCCTACCCACACCCCACATACAAGCAAACTAATTGGTTCATCCAGGCTAAGCCCCACTCAGACCACCCTTCCCAACAGTGCCACCAGGTACCCAGAGCAGCACCCAAAGCCCGTTTCCAGCAGAGGAGGTTACCTACCGCTTAGGAATGTTTCCAGACAGAAGAGTTTGACTTTCTTTTGCCTCTCGATCAAATTTGGTGTGGTGGAGGAAGGTGCACAGGGACCAGACCAGTACACCTTGCACTGGCAGAGCCGGACAGCATAGATGGCATGGCCACTGACTTCCAGGATCAGGCCCCTGTCCATAACGTCCAGCAGCCGACTTGTGAAGACCTTCTGCCTTTCGTTGGTGATTTGCTCTGTGCCTGGAAACTTCACTTGCTCCAAACTAATAGGCCCAAAGAGCTCCTCCTGGTCTGGCATGGGACCCAGTTCCCCATAGAAAAGTCGGCATCCCTGCGGGTTGCTTACAGTTGTTGTTGGTCCAGTCTCCTTCCCTCGATACTCAAACTTGATTTCTAGGTCTGTCACTGAGAGAGAAACTGTCAGCATGGCCTTCACCAGCACTACAGACACCACCACTCAGTCCCAGGGAAGTCAAAACCACACACAGTTTCCCATGCTAACGGGTAAACAGCCACAAGAAAAAAAAAAAAGTCAAAGCACTTCCTTTTTTTCAAGTGCAATGACAGAAGCATTACAGATCCATGCACATACTTGGCAGAGAGCTGATCCAGAGCTCGGGGCTGCTGAAGAAGTCATGCTGCAGTGCAGTTGGGGGCATTTCCATATCTAGAGGTTCATTCTTTGGCCAAACAGTTTCAGGGCTGCAGTTTTCTGCACTGGCAGGAGCCATCGAAGAATCTTAAAAAAAAAAGGAAACAATCCTTTATTAAACCCCAGGCTTTCTTTCAAGCACACACCAATTTACAAGCCAGTCTCATCACTATGCCACCAACCATTGATATTAAGAAATGGAAATGTCTCTTGAATGGGGACATGCTGAGATTGATTCAGTTCCTCCTCCTCTTCATCATCAAGATCGTTATCCTTTTCATCCCACGGAGCTGAGCCAGTGGAACCTACAGACAAGCACATTCTTGAGGGTAGTGGTGGGTGTGAAACGCTGCAGTGCATTTCCTGACACAATAATGTCATTTTCATACTGGCTCTTCACTCTATGGAAAATTTACTTGTGTGTTTCCCAAATACAAGTTAAAAAGGCAAAATCTGACCTGTTCTACATGCCTTTTTCAGGTTTTTGTACAATTACACTCCTGGGGAGATTCTGATTAGACTCCAGAAGAACATTTTTCTCCCTGAGAACAGTACAGCCATTGGAATCATCTCCCAGGAGAAGCAGTGGAATCCCCTACATTAGGCAGTTTTAATACTCAGCTTGCTAGGGTGCTGGGCCAGCTCATTTGAACTCCACCATCACCTAGAAAGGTTAGACCAGATGATGCTTGGAGTCCCTTCCAACCTGGCATTCTGGGATTGTAGAAAGCCAAGGATACAGGTAAATAATCCCAAATATTGGGCTGTGCAGAGAGCAAGCAGGTATGCAAACTTGCTTCATGTCCCACAGGTACAGGACGGTTCAGAGTCCTCTTTAACCATAGCTGGGCTTAGAGAGAGCAGCCTTTGTGTGCAGCACACAGGCAACTTGAGAGTTAAAAGCACAAAGGGAGAGAGGAACTGGTGTTGGACAAACGCCTGCTCAGTCACCAGCTCTGTGTCAGCAAGGCCCTCACCTGGATTAATGATTGATCCCTGGGACTGGGGGATATCACACACTTCATAAATTTTGATAGGATTCATGGGCACCTCCTTGGTGCCATCATACATCAGGTTAAATTCCCGGCTCTTGTTCAGAGCACACCGGAGCTGGGCTTTCCACTTTGCAGGGTCTGGCTCATCCACTCCTTCCTGGTATTTTCCCGTTTCCACAGCCCAAGCCTGGGGACAAAGTACACTGTGTTCAGTCCAGCCCTTCTAAACAGGGCAGTTTTTATCAGGAATCAAACATCCAAACAAATTGACTGGAAAATCCTTTTCTTGCAGGAGTCTTCACTGTAGCTCTGCAGACAGCACCAACAGAAATTCCTGCTTAGACGCCTTTTTTCCCCCATTAACAGAAAGGGGAGGGGACAAAACAGCAATCTGCCTTTCCACAAAGCATTAGCAACTCTGAACGTGCACCTTTACATGAGTTAAGGAAGGACAAATTGGGCAGGATTGTGCACTGAGTTTTTCTAAGTCACTCAGGTCTAAAAGTCATCTTTGACAGTGAGCCACCCCGTGCCAGGAGGAGCAGGCTGGCTTCAGATGGAGTGGAAGGGTAGGCACAGACACCTGACTGGCCCCCTCCCCCCCCACCCCCAAGCAGACTATCAGTCCAAGATGCCCTCCAAGGCAGAGGGCAGAAATTGCTCAAAGGACTGTAGGAGTCATAATGAATCCCTTGGGATAAGAGTATTAGGGACAGCAATGATGAGCACTGGAAGTCTGTGACGGACCTCTTAAGATTTACGTAACAGTATTTGTTGGTTTGCTGCAAGCAGCTGCCACATCCTAAACCCAGTAGATGACACAAACCGCAGTAGTCTTCTGGAGTCCACAGATCACCTGGCCTCTGGTGCTGGTGGGAAAGGGTTAAAGAACTCAACACCCTTTCAGGCAGTGCCAAGCTTGGCATCCAGGTGCACAAAGTTGTTTTTTCTTAAGGTCAGAGAAATAGGACAGAATGTGCCTGGAAAGAGCTCCTGGGCCAACGGTCCATGCCTTTGTCTGTGTCTAGGAGCTGAGGGCACCCAGCTGTCCCCTCCTCACCTTGAAGATGGTGTTCTCCTCCTCGTGCTGCGGACTGTGCCGAGTTGCATGCTTCCAGGGGATCTGGAACCGCTTGGCCTCTCGGTTCAGCCAGATGAGGCCCGGGTACATACCGCTGTCCACCTGGGCCACCAGCCACGGCTTCAAGCGCACCCTGCGCGGGTGCAGTGCCATCGTCTGCAGGAGACAACAGCACCCCAGCTGCTGAAGCTCACTTGAGACTCAGATGCTTTACAAAAATGAAGTTAATTTCACAAAAAAAAGGGCCTTACGTAGCGACAGGGCGAGGAGCGATGGCTTTGGACTGGAAACAGATAGATTGAGAGTAGGCATTAAGATAAAATTCTGCCCCACAAGGGTGGTGAGGCACTGGAACACATTGCCCAGGGGAAGTTGTGGAGCTTTAAAGCCTGGCAGTGTTCAAAACCGGGTTGGATGGGGCCTTGAGCAACCTTGTCTAGGGGAAGGTGTGGCAGGGGGGTTGGGACTAGATGATCCTTAAGGTCCCTTCCAAACCAAACCATTCCATGACTCTACACCTGCTACTGTTTATCACTGCGTATTGAAACCACTAATTCAGATCCAGCTGGAGGCCTCTTCTGCCAGGAGCAGTTACAAACCCATTGCTAAAGAGGCACCATAACTGTCACAGGCACAACATTCCGGGCAGCAGGGCTGGTTATTTGTATTAGGAGAGCACATGGAGGGCGAGCCCTGAGCAGTCTGAGCTGTAAAGGCTGCTCAGGAGATAAAGCCACAAACAAGCCACAGCAAGAACAGGCAGCAGCATTTCAAAAGCCTCCACATGCCTGGAAGGGGACTCAGATTCTCAGTTCTCATGCATGCCCCATCGGAGTGGGGGGGGTGTGTGTGTTTGCCTCGGCTGAGGGGGACAATTTTATCAGCTAAAGACCTCTGAAAGCCATTTAATGACCTTTTCCTGAGCGCTCTGCAGGATAATCATTCACAAACACGACTGACCTGTAACAACCAGGATATTTATCCAGAGGGATGAGCTGCAGCTCTGCCTGCACTCCTGCTAAAAATCAAGCGACGCCAACCTAGTGTTTAGGGTTTGGTTTTTAAACCAATGCTGTAGTTAACTGTCGTTGTTTAAGCAACCCTGTGTTGCTACTCCGTTTGCAGCCAACCAACAAGCTTTTTCTTGTGTTAAACAAATATGAATCCCAAGAGACAAAACTCAACAACTGCCCTCTGCTACAAGAGGCAGCATTTGGTATCTTTAGGTTTAGGGAGAGGACTTTTGTGCTACGCATGTGCTTTAGAAGCTGCATCTCCCATGTTCGTTTGCACATCTAGAAATAGACCTGAGAAATCACAAATATTTCAGAGATTCATAGAATGGTTTGAGTTGGAAGGGACCTTGAAGAACATTTGTGTCCCATGGGCAGGGGCATCTTCCACTAGCCCAGGTTGCTCAAGGCCTCACGCATCTCCAGGGAGAGAGCATCCACAACCTCCCTGGGCAACCTGTGACAGTGTCAGGAAGAATTTCTTCCTAATCTCCAGTCATTCCATTAATAGAGCAGCTATAGGATAAGCAAAACCTTTGCCATAAGCCAGTCACTCCAGTCACTCCATTCTCCAGTCACTCCATTAATAGAGCAGCTATAGGATAAGCAAAACCTTTGCCATCAAAAAAAAACACTGTTGGCAGGAGTTGCAAAATTCGTCTAAGTAGCAGAGATATTGAAGACTTAAAAAAAACAAAACAAAACAAAACAAACAAACAAACAAAAAAAAAAACCCAAAAAACCAAACAACCCACATAACAAAAACCCCCAACCCTATCTAAGGAGGAGTCCAGGAACAGGTTTTATTTGTTCAAATACCCACAGATCCCATTGGGCTTCAAGCATTCACACGAAATTAATCTTAACACGATTGATTTTATCTGCTATGGCAAGAAAATGTTCAGATTGAATTGCAAATCACTTTTAAAGTGATAGCTTGGAAAGGTGCTTTGTCAAAGAGCTGCTTCCCAGCCAGCTGGGAGAGATCAGAAAGCAATCATCAATATCAGCTTCGTGCTTCTGCAGCCCTGTTGTCTTAGTTTTCCCTATCAAATACACTATCAGAATTAAACTTGCAGTAGCATGTTTGCAAAGACACAAAGTCCAGGTTAATCCTGGCCTTAGAAGGGAGACCAAAACCGAGTATTGATTTCCCTTCCAAAGGGGAAAAAAAAAAAAAAAAAAAAAAAAAAGAAAGGCACTTTTCTTTGTGACAGAAAAACCCTAATTAAAGCTCGTTCCAACACCTCCTTCACACCTACTTTACAAGCAGTCCCCCGTGCTTCTAATGCTGTGTACACACACACCGCTTGCAAGACCAGGAGCCAGTTCAGCCCCACACAGCAGGGAGCAGAATTCATGCCCCTCTCCAAGGAAATAAACTGGTCACACGGAGGGCTCACTGGCGCTGTGATCAGGGTTGAATTGTCCCCTGGATCCCAGACAGCCGCTGCCAGTGTGCCACGGCACAATGCTTTATAACCATTTATCACCAACCCCTTGTTGACACAATAACCAAGAGCAAATCAACTTGAATCCCATAGCTGGGCTCAGACGGTGACTCAGCCTCTTAACAACCTTCTACTTCCATCCCAGCAGAGTCCAGGGGCTGCTCCCATTCTGGAGCTGCACAGGTGGGTTCCAGGAACATCTCTGCACTATGGACTTGCCAAGACTCAAGCCTACTTGGTGCACATACCCCAGGAATCCTTCTGGGAGGTATGTGGGGGTAATTAACACACCCATAGATTGCATCGAAGGCTGGAATGGTCCCTCAAAGGTCATCTTGTCCAGCCCTCCTGCAATCAGCACAAACACCTCCACCTAGTTCGGGCTGCCCAGGGCCACATCAAATCTGATCTTGAATATCTTCAGGGACCACATCCCTGGGCAACCTGTTGCAGCATTTTACCACTCTCATTGTAAAGAACTTCCTCCTAGTGTCAAATCCCCCCTGCATCTCTGGACACTGATGCCATTATTCCCTGCACCCCAATTATTACCCCAGCCAGCTGTTTTCCCTTGGAGGGAAGACACTCACCCCAACCAGAACCACTCAAGGAGCCTTGGGAACACACAGACATCCTTCAGCCACTTCCCTGAGAGCCGCAGACAAGTGGCCAAGGTCAAGGACAGCCCTGGTAAACTGCAGTGACTCCTGGGGCTCCGGCACGGTGCCAGCCAACATAGCAAAATGCAGGGCACCAGCAGAACATGGTCTGAGCCCATCCTGGCCTCACTGCATGGGTGCTTTTACTCTCCACATGCACACCCAACCGAAGTGTGTTCAGTGTAACTGTTCCATTCCACAAGGAGCCTCTGAATCACACAACTTTAGAGGTTGGAAGGGACCTCTAGAGATCATTGAATCCAACCCCTCTGCCAAGGCAGAATCCCCCAGGGTAGTTCACATCCAGGTGGGGTTGGAGAGTCTCCAGAGAAGGAGACTCCACAACTCTTTGGCCAGCCTGTGCCAGGGCTGTGTCACCCTCGCCATAAGGAAGTTTCTCCAGATCTTGAGGTGAAACCTTCTCTGCTCCAGTTTGTATCGACTGCCTCCATCGCTGCCACATCAGACCTCTGGTTCCCTGCTCATTACCAGCCTCTAATGCCCTTTTGTGGATTTCCATTCCTTCTCCCATAGACCTCTCACAACTAGCGCTCCCATAGAGCAGCAAGCTGAACTTCCAGCCAAGTGACCACTGACCCCTGGAACCCTTCCCTACACCTGAAGCTCCCACATTTCAGGGACCAGGGCATCACTTTGGGCATCACTTTCTGGCTGCCCCTCCATGTCAACCCCCCTTGTCGAGTACAGTTAACTCCGACATTTCGCAGCCTCTCACCCCAACCTGGCAACCTCAGCCCTCTGCCGTGCCCACGGAGCTGCAGGGGGCAGGAGCAGTTACCGACCGTTCGAGTTTTTCGGGGCCTAACAGCTGCTGTCCGCCAGGAGCTGCCAGTGACCGGGGCGGGGGCAAACGTCACCGTGGTCCTAACCCCATGCCTCGGCTGACTTCACTTTGAAAGACGTGGCCCGGGGCTAACGCTGCTTCGGCCCGGGAGCCCGAGGGGAAAGGCCGAGAGCAGCGTTTGCAGCGGGTGTTACCCTCCCGCCTGCCTTCG
>VWZE01004447.1:308389-326020 GCA_013396675.1 Eubucco bourcierii
GAGGCTCCTCTCCGCGGGGCTGCGGCAGCGCCCGGGCCCGGCTTACGTACCAGATCCCGTTACCGGCTGCCCCTCATCCTGCGGGGACCAGAGCCGCGCCGCTTCTGCCGCTCTCTGCGCTGTTTAATGGAGCGCTCAGCAGAGAGCACGAAACCTCCCGAGCCTCCCGCAGCTAAAGCAGAGCGCGGACAAAGGCAGAGCTTCCGCACTTAACCCGAGCCACGGAGCGCGGCTGGCTCCCGGCTGGCTCCCAACTGCCTGACCCCGCAGCCCCGTCCCGCTTGCACACACCTGGGGCTGCCGGGGGGCTCCGCGGCACCTGCCCCCGGCCCATCCGCAGCCTGCCCCGGGCTCGCTTTTCATGCCCGCTGCCGGAGGTGGGAGCCGTGACTCAGGGCTGAGTCTGGGTTTCAGATCGTGCGAGGCTTCACCGCTCGGTTTCAGTGAGCCAGAAGTAAGTGTGGGAATTTCCCTTCTCCTTCCCGCCCTGAGCACTGCAGACTGGGTCGAGTCCGGACTCACTGATTTACACCCAGAGTTTAGTCCCGGGCTAGGACCTGCACCCAAGCGAGCTGCAGTCAAGATTTCCTGTCCTTTGAGACTTAAACCTGCAGTCTTGAGGGGTTTCCTTATATAGCCACATTTTATGGTGTCTTTGGGAAGTATGCAAATCACTGAAAACCTTCACACTGAGAATTCTGCTTTTTCCTTCTCAAGTGTCCCTTAGAAGGTACCCAGCACAACAGGCTCCAGTATTTCAGGCTCCATTCCTGCCCCTCAGAGGTGTCTTTTAGCGGGGGTTTATCAGCGCATAATTAGATCTTGCAGGCAATAAAAAAGCTCGTCGGTGACACTCAAAGGTCGATGTTTTCTTTGTGGGGCAGCACAGCAAGGGCGGAGTTTAGATGGGCTTTAGATGGGTTGGTTGCTCCTGACCAGTTTCAATACACAAAGGAAGGGGCAGCAGCTCCTGTTCTGATGCCCTAAAGTGGATTAAAATGTGCAACAAAAACAGCCACTTCGGTGAGTGACTGGGGAGAGACACACGTAGGGATGTTGGGCTGGACTCCCAGCCAAGGTATGAGGGATCTTTGATCTCTCCTCCAATGGGTCAGCACAAAAGCTCCCATTCATCCTTCCTGCATTCCTTCCATCCCTGTGTCCAATGGGTGCATTTCAGGATGCTTCAGGTTTGTGGTCGGGAGCTGGGGGAGCTTTGGAAGCAACCACCAACAGCGACGCTGCAAACTCACCCACACACTGTGACAGAGGGATGGAAGCAGCCCTGGGCAGAGCTTTGCTCTTTCTAGACCAGCTCTTGAGACTGCTCAACCATAGAATCAAGGAATGATTTCAGTTGGAAAAGACCTCTAAGATCATTGAGTCCAACCTTCAACCCTACACCATCGTGGTCATTAAACCATGTCCCCAAGTGTCATGGCCACACAGTTCTTGAACCCCTCCAGGGATGGGAACTCCACCACCTCCCTGAGCAACCTGTGCCAATCCTCAACCACTCTTGCAGTCAAGAGTTTTTTCCTAATATCCAACCTAAACCTCCCCAGGCACAATCCATGAGGGGAGTGTTTAAAATGACATACCACCACAACACAAGGGCCGAGGGAAGGTCGCTGCAGTGTGGGCACGGGATCTGGTCCTCATGCCGGGCAGCTCTGCCTGCCTGCACCCAGCCTCTGCTGAGTGGTAAGACAGATGCCAAACAAATGACTCTTCCCAGCTCCTCTGCAAGCTTTGGTGGCTGTTTTTTTTCCCCTTGAGTTTCTCCCAGCCTGTGCTGGAGCGTGTGGCAGCATGTTGGGCTTGTGAACCAGCGGGAAGGCAGCTGCCTTGTTCCGTGCTGCTGGCTGGGAAACTCGGCAGCGCTGGAGCTGTACAGGTGATAATCCAGGATGGCTCATTAGGCAGGACATGTAATCAGATGTTTCCCATTTGCAACTAATCAGCCCAAGTGTTCACTCTGACATAATCTATAAAACATCGATCCTCACCCTTCAGGCAGCTAAAAAACACCAACCTCTTTATTGCAGCATTTGCTTGGAGCCCTTCTTTGTCTTTTTTTTGTTCTCTCTGTTTATATTTACTCCACTCGTGTCTTTTTATTTTCCACATCAAGTGAAGAAATCCTTTGACTGATCAAACTGAACCTCATCAAGTGACATTGTGCTGGCTGGGAAACAGCAACTCTTTCAGTGCCATCTGCAGAGAACACACTTTGGACAATGAGAGGATGAGCAGAGGAATTTTTCTACCAGGAGCTATAGGATTACTTTATTTCAGTACCAAATTAACATCAGCCCTTTTATTAGCAGGATGCTGTGTCAGAATAAAGGTGACAGCACCAGCCAGGCTTTGTAACCCGGCTTTAAGTTAAAGTCCTTTGTTCCTAGTTGGAGAAGATTGTAGTCATCAAAACAAAGGGGAACCATTTTCTCTCCTGGGAACAGATCACTGAGTTCCCATAAGGCAAAACAAAATTATGCAACGAGGCAAGACAATGTCCTGGGCATGTGGAGTCTTGCTGGGTGCTCTCGGCGCTCACATTCCACATGCAGCCTCCGTGCAGGAGAGCAGCACCAAATGGTGGAAGGCTCCACACCAGAACTCCCCAGCTGTGCTGCAGAAGTGGCACCAGCCCTCTGCACCCTGTCCTGGCAGCAACACCTCTGTGCGTGCTGGATGTGACCCAGAAGGAACTTCTGCCCTCTGCTGGTATCAGCCAAGAAATATCACTGAGGGGAAAGCTTCGTGTGGTGGCCATGGTGAGATGGAGACTGCAGCAGAACTGTTCTCTGACACCACAGTGACACTGCCTGCTGAAGTCCTCTTTCTGTCAGCTCTAGCTAAGATTCGCACAATTGTAGAACGGTCTGGGTTGGAAAGGACCTTCAAGATCATCCAGTACCAACCCTCTGTGCTAGGGGCAGGGACACCTCCCACTAGCCCAGGTTGCTTAAGGCCTCATCCAACCTGGCCTTGAAGACCTCCAGGGAGGGAGCATCCACAGCCTCTTTGTGTCAGTGTCTCCCCACCCTCACTGTAAGGACTTTCTTCCTAATCTCCAGTCTAAGTCTCCTGTCCTCAAGAGGTCAATGCTAGTGGGTAGATTCCCTGTAGCTCTACCTGATGAGCCAGACCTCAAGCTGCTGTGCTGCACACAAGGGATCTTAGAGTCAGTAGCTGAATCACTTGCCAAAGAAAGGATTAATGATTGTGTTCCATTCTTCTAGGCACAAAGGCAGATAAACAGGAGTCATCTGCATCTCCTGATTAAAGTCCACCTTTTTGTTGGAGGAGAGCAGTCTTGGCCATTCTGGTAGCTCTGGTCCTTCCCATGCCTCCCCACACTGCTGCTCTGCTGCCCTTTTCTCCTTGCTCAAGACTCCTCAGTGAAAGCAGCCATTGCCAGGTGCCAGTGCACTCCTCCAAACCTCTCTCTGCACGTACACACAGATGCAGTACTACTGATAGGTTACTTACTGTGAGTAGATTTAGAGCAAACCCTACTCTTATAATGGGGGCTGAGCTTCTGTGCTCTTCTCCAGTATCAAAGTGTAGACTAATTCTCCAGTGGTGTTTACCTGTGTGAGAAATTCTTCTCTCCAAACCAGTGAACAGCTTAAACCCTTCTGGGCTGTGGCACTATTACAATAGGCAGTTTATTGTTTCCTGTTAACACTGCTCCAATCCTCTTAAGAGAAGAATCCTGCCTGGATGGCAGGCTGGCTCAGGCACTTTCATAACTACAGGTCACTCCTTTCTACCTGGCACAGGTAATGGTTGGACTTGGAACACCTGGTGTGAGATGGATAGAAGCTGTCAGCTCCAGTAACACCAGGAATAAGAGAATCATGGAATGGTTTGTGTTGGGAAGGACCTGCAAAGGTCATCTAACCTAACCCTCATGCAGTCAGCAGGAACATCCCCCTTAGATCAGCTTGCTTACAGCCTGACCTTGAGGATCTCCAGGGAGGGGATCTCAGCTACCTCCCTGAGCACCCTGCTGCAGTGTTCCAGCACTCTTCTGGTGCAGAACTTGTTCCTAACATCCAATCCAAACCTGCTCTAATATCAAAGCATTGGCCCTGCTCCTGTCCCTGCAGGCCTTTGCAAACAGTTCCTCTGTAGAACTTCTTGTAGCCCCTTCCGGTCCTGGTAGGCAGCTCTAAGGTCTCCCTGGAGCCTTCTCCTCTCCAGGCTGCACACCCCCAGCTCCCCTCAGTCTGACCTCACAGCAGAGGTGCTCCAGCCCCCCTGGTCATTGTCATGGCTCTTCTCTGGCCCTGCTCCATTGAGTCCATGTCCTTCCTCTGTTGAAGGCTCCAGAACTGGGCACAGCACTGCAGGTGAGGTCTCACCAGAGCAGAGGGGCAGAATCCCCTCTTGATCTGCTGCCTGCACTGCTTCTGGTGCAGTCCAGGCTGCCATTGTGCTGAGCAGTTGCAGAGCAGGATGAGGTTGAAGCAGAGCTGTGTGTTGTGTCTGTAGCAGAAGTAGTGATCAATGTTCAATGGTGAGGGGAAGCTGAAGGAGGATTTCAATGGATAAAGGCACAAAAAGGAGAAGGGGAGTAAGGGAAGCTCAATTCTTTAAAATATAAGGAAATCTTGTTCCTGTTATCCTTAAAGCTCACAGTTAGAAGCGAACTGGAGGGATACACAACCTTTCCATATGTGCTTTGGCTAATTCAGTCATTTTCATACAGGCATTCAGTTAGCTTAATGCCTTAGCAGTTTTTCTGATGTCTTAGTTGTCTGTGCTGATTTTTTCAAGGTTTGCTCTCTGTAGTTGTTTGTTGCTGTGCCCCTGTTTCACTGAACCACTGAGCAGCTCACAGGCACTACATGCCAGTGTGGAAGAGTTGGTAGAGGAGCTCACCTAACCCCCTCTTATTTCTAGAGTAAAAGTGAGTGGGGTTGTGCCTCGAGTGTAAAGGGGACTTCAGCTCCCAGGTTCTTCAATGTGTAGTTACTGGTGTGCAGAAGGACCCCAAGCCCCTGGAGTTCTGCTCCTAAATAGGGCAGAGCTCAGAATGTCTGAAGGTCTCTGAGTCACAGCTGGGAATCTCCTAATGATCTTAGTTATTTTTATTCGTGCCTGATCCCACGCCTGCTACGCTGCCCTAATGCAGAGCTGCAACCCTGGGATCACCAAGCAGGAACACACAACCCTGCTGGGGAAAACTGCAGGACAGTAAGGGCAAGAACAAAGCAAACCACAAAAGTAAATTGAAGGAGCAGGGCACGACGTCATCATCAAATAAAGGCGCAGGACAGCAAGGAGCAAAAGCACAAAGACGAAACAACAAAGGTGATAAAAGGACAACACAAGCAAAGGACTTCCGAGAGTTTTCCTTCTGTTCCTTCTAGTTTCAGCCTTGCTTGACAGAGAGGAATGGGACAGCAGTTCACCAACGCCGAAGGGGAGCAAACTGAGATTGATGTTGCTGAGCTGCAGGAATGGTACAAGAAGTTTGTGGTTGAATGTCCCAGTGGGACCCTCTTCATGCACGAGTTCAAGCGGTTCTTCGGGGTCCAGGATAACCACGAAGCAGCAGAGTACATTGAGAACATGTTCAGAGCCTTTGATAAGAATGGGGTAAGTGGCCAGGAGCTGGCACAGCTGTTTGGTTAATCGTTTGCACATTGTCTTCTGATTTGGAGATGTTTTGGTGCAATTCCCACCCCTGTTTCCGTGCTTGGTGAGACCGAGGGGAGGATGGTGGAGCTGCTAGGGCAGGGAGAGGAGGAGAGGCTGTGCTGCTCTGTATGAGTTGCTGTGGATTCATCTCCTCGTAACTCTGTGCACAGAATGCACCCTTGAGGGAGTAAGGGTGGATGAAAAGGCTGCAATTCAGACAATTGCATTTGGAGGCATCTTGGTGATCAATTCTCAGATAGCCAAGGGTGGTGGTGGTGAAATTATCTGTTGTGATAGATGAGGGAATTGCAGGAGAGGAAAGCCCTGCTCAGCCTTCTTGTGCTCTGGAGGAAGTTTGTGTACAGTTACCAGCAGGTGGCCTGGAACAAAATATTGATATTTAGGCACTGAAAAGCTGAGGAATGCTGAGCAATTCAGACATGCTGGTTTTGAGTCCCTTTGCTGTGTTTGTCATCAGACACCTGGGAAAAGTGGGCTTTCAGGTTTAGTGGCATGCCCGTGTGCTGTGCAAAGCCAGCCCAGCTAGCTGGGCTCTGCTGCTTTGGATACTCCAAACAAATGGCTTGGAAGTGCCTTTTTCTATCTTGAAAGGACTAAGCGAGCCTTGCCAGGCAGCTCAGCTGTTCTCCTGAAGCTCTTGGCCACGTTCAAGCGGAGTTGTTTTCTGCAGTTTTATTAACAGAGAGAAAGGGAGGGAGGTCTGTTGCTTCTGAGACATCAATTCCCCTCAAGCTTCCTCTGGAACCAGTGCCAAAGTCACACTGAGGTGGCAACGAAAGCCGCTTGGTGACAAAGGATAAAAAAGCTACAGGTGATGTGGGCAGATGTCTCAGAGTTTGATGTTGGTGAAACCTGAATTCTTGAAAGAAAAAAAACAAAACCAACCCCACAACCTGAAGCTCCAGGTCTGGATCTTGGCCTCAGGGGGCAGCAGGGGAGGTTTAGGTTGGGTCTTTGAAGAAACTTCTTCCCTGGAAGGATTCTCAAAGACTGCAGCAGGCTGCCAGAGAGGTGGTTGGATCCCCATAGCTGGAGGTGTGGTGCTGAGGGCAATAGTTTAGCTCCAGCCTGGACAGGGGTAGAGGATGTTGGGCTGGGTGATCTGAAAGGTCTCTTCCAACCACAGTGCTTGTGTGATTCTCTCAATTCTGCATGGAAGCTGTGCAGAAAGCATTGCAGGGGGCAGACCTGTGCAGGAGGGTGCAGTCCCAGTCCTGCTGTTAGGAGCTTTCCCCAGTAAGACTGAAGATCTATTTTGAAGGGCTGCTGGTACTCAAACTTAAGAACAACCAGGGTAGAGTCCTTGTCTTTGACCATGGTTTGGAATCTGTTGAGCTGGACCTGGCCTTCGAAAGGCTTCTCAGTAACACAGCAACACAATAAACTCAAAACCAGCTCTCAGCCATCCTCACATCCCTGATGGCTTTGGGAGTGCAGTGGCACAGGTTTGGCTCAGGTCTGCTGCAGAGCAGGTCGGTGCTGGAGGTGGGGGAGGCACAGCCCAGACCTTCCAGGGGGGTTGCTAACTGGGTCAGGAGGGCTGTAAGGTGACAGGGGACCCAGTTTAGCCCTGGGGCTGCTGGTGACCTGCAGGAGGGTGACCTGCCAAGGGAGTCCTTATCCCTTCCCTGGAGTTTTCAGTAAATCAGTTTGATGTAAATCCATCCCTGTGGGTGTTTATGCTGTCCCCTACGTGGTGACATTTGCACTGCAGTCTTCCTCAGATGAATCGGCATCAAATGAGGGAGCACGATGGAAGGAAAAAGTCATGGCTGGGTGCTGGTCTCAGCATTGAGGCAGCTGAGATCACTGAAAATGGCAACAACCCTCCCCAAAAGTCACTGCCTCCTGCAGTGACCCTCCTCTGCCTCCCCATCCTTCATATCACCCCTGCCATCTCGGGGTACACACATTGCTCATTGCTGGAGCCCTTGTGGGTGTCCCCTGCTCACTGTCACCCTGGGTGCAGAGTGCTGTGGCTGTGCTCTTTGGCTGGTATAAACCTCCTGTGAAGTGGCAAATTACCGCTCCCTGCATTCTCTCTGGGGCAGCTTTTCATCAGCTGCTCCCTGCTGGTGTCACTCAGCTGCTGCTTTTGTTTCTGCAGGATAACACTATCGATTTTCTGGAGTATGTAGCTGCCTTGAATCTTGTTTTACGAGGAAAATTGGAGCACAAGCTGAGGTGGACGTTCAAAGTGTATGACAAGGATGGGAATGGCTGCATAGATAAACCTGAGCTGCTGGAAATTGTTGAGGTAAGGAGGCATTGCCTAAGCACCTATTTAAGCAATCACAGCTCTTTGGCAATGTGATGATATATAAGAGTTTGTGATAATCAGGTTTTCAGGCAGCTGTGGGTAGTGATGAAGTGAAAAGGCCTGACCTTGGCGAGAGGGATATGTGCTCAGTGCTTTGGAGCCCAGAGTGGTGGCTGAGGGGTCACTGATACCCTCTGCAGGCCCCTGGCCCCTGCTGAAGCTCTCCTCAAATCTGGATGCTGTTAAATTCTGTATCTCTTCTCTGCCTTTACTTTGAGCCTTTTCCACCAAGAGCCATTGCAGTGGTCAGTGGGAGTGGGTTTCACCCTGTGCCCCTTAAAGCAGCTGAGTTTCCTTGCCTGAGGTGGTGGTGAAAATCCCCTGAGAGGTACAAATCAGTACAGAAATCCCTTTTGCAGCTCTTGCTTTCTGGGTTTCTGTGTGTTCTGCACTTGGCTTTCATTAGGGACTGTGAGGTATGAGAGAAGGCAAAGGCTTAACAGAGAGTGGGACACAAGGTACCTGGGGGCTGACTTTGGGCTGGGGCCAGCCCTGCACCACTGGGGCTATTACCCACCCTTGCAGGACTCATGAGATGTCATCACTGCTCAGCCAACCTTTTCAGCCTTGGGTGAAATGCAGTCTTGAGCCAAGCTCAGGAATGGAGCCTGTGGAAAGTAGGCCACTTTGGGTGGAAAGTGTCAGCAGCTTGTTAGCTGCAGCACCAAGAGTGGGAGCATCTCAGGAGCTTGTCCAGGGCAGGCTCTATTATGGTTTTGAGGTCAGCCAGGAATTGGCTGGAGTTGTGTTAGGACCTTGCTAATCCCCTCTCTGGGAGAAGTTTCAGACAAACCCCTTCAGCCCAAGGTGTAAATGGCAGCTGGCATGACAGGAGCAGATGCCATCTGCCCCTTTCTGTGACAAAGTGGAGCAGAAACTGTGGGTCAAAGGATGTGCTAACATGGGTTTGATCTGGCAGCTGGGGGAGGGCTGGGGAAGTCCAGATGTGCCTGGTCAGATGCTAAAAGAATCCCACTCAGAAGTCAGAGGATTTTCCCATCTGTGAAGCTCCTGCCTTGTTCTTTTCAAAGGAACCCTGAGGCCTGATCAAAATGAGTCAGGAAAGTAGGAGGACAGCAGATCCAAAGAGCAAATGAAGTAAACTGCAGTGTGTGAGAGCTTCAGGTCAGAGGTTTCATTGAAGGTGGAAGTGTCAAAAGTGCAGCTTTTGAAAAGACCTTTTACACTGTTGGGAAGATACTGGAGCTGGTTGCTCTTGGCTATTCCAGTTCCTCTCCTAATCTGTGAAATTCTTTTCAGTCCATCTACAAGCTGAAGAAAGTCTGTCGGTCGGAGGTGGAGGAGAGGACCCCACTGCTCACACCAGAGGAAGTGGTGGACAGGATATTTCAGCTAGTGGATGAGAATGGGGATGGTGAGTGGTGCTCAGCTGTCAGCAGATCACAGTTCACAGGCTCACAGGGTGTCAGGGGCTGGAAGGGACACAAAGAGCTCATCCAGTCCAATCCCACCTGCAAGAGCAGGACCAGACAAAGCAGCTCAGGGCACACAGAACACAACCAGACAGGACTGCAAAGGCTCCAGAGAAGGAGACTCCACAGCCTCTCTGGGCAGCCTGTGCCAGGGCTCTGGGACCCTTCCAGGCAAGAAGTTCCCCCTTGTGTTGAGCTGGAATCTTAGCTGGAACCTTCTGTGCTGCAGTTTCCATCCATTGCTCCTTGTCCTATCCCAGGCAGCAGTGAGCAGAGCCTGTCCCCTCGCCTCCTGACCCCCAGCCCTCAGAGAGTTATAAACGTTGATTCGATTCCCTCTCAGTCTTCTCCACTCCAGACTGAGCAGTCCCAGGTCCCTCAGCCTCTCCTCCCCAGGCAGTGTTCAGTCCCCTCAGCATCCTCATAGCCCTCCCTTGGACTGTTTCCAGCAGGTCCCTGCCCCTCTGAAAGTGGGGAGCCCAAACCTGAAGGCAGTACTCAGATGAGGTCTGAGCAGGGCAGAGCAGAGTAGATCTGCTCTTTGCTGCCTTGAATCATATTTCTCAAGCATTCCTTTGGGAGCTGTGGACACAGAGGATTTGACTGTGGGCTGTTTGACAGACCCAGGGAGCAGCAGGATGAACTCAGTATCATGGTTACTGTGGTGTAAAACGCAGAGAGGTCCCTGTTCAGTCTGGGTTTTGAGGACCCTCACATTTCACCCTCTAAAAGCCCCAAGTAGCCAGGGCTTAGGTTCCAGTCCCAGCACAACCAAGCTGGGTGAAGGCAGTGGCTGCAGGCAAAGTGGAGCTTTCAGGATGAGACTTGCCAGCCTCCCTGTCCCAGCACAGGCAGCATTCACTCAGTGCCAGCCGGCAGCATCGGGCAGGTGTGGGTGTGCTGGCTTGCAGCTGGTAGTTTGTCTTTCAGTGAGCTGCCCTCAACTCGGGGTGGGAAATGAAGTGTGGCTGTGGTGGTATTTATTACCTTGTCCTCTGAACCAGCTTTTTCTCCCTCCCTTCCACTTCTTGTCTTATCTGCCATGTTTTATCTGCCCTTTCTGTCCTTCTCCTCTCCTACACAGGACAGTTATCACTTGACGAGTTCATTGACGGGGCCAGGAAAGACAAATGGGTGATGAAGATGTTGCAAATGGATATCAACCCTGGGGGCTGGGTCACTGAGCAGAGGAGAAAGAGTGCTTTGTTCTGAGAAAATCCTGCAAATGTGATGCTTACTACAGCTGTGACTTACTCTAGGGTGGTAGTGGCTTTCCTTTTTCATACAACCTCAGCATCCAGATGAAAACTTCAGTGGTTTAAGAAGCTTTATCTCAACCTGAAACCCATCTGCTGCATGCTGCTGGTACCCAGAGACTATTTTTGGCCCATGAATAAGTCTTTCTGCGTACATAAGACTGTGTTTGCCAGCTCTGTTTTTTTGTTACACCCCAAGGAACAAAATTTTTTGTGTGGCTTCTTGCAGTGGATGCTGGGCAGGGCTTTGTTCTGCTCACCGATGGGATGAGGAAGGGAGGGATCCTGACACGGTGCTGCTGTCTCCAGTGCAGATTGGTGTTTGCATCATCCACGCCTCCAGAGACACAAACGCATCCAGCCAAAAGTGGCAGCAGAAGAGGCAAAAGTAGCAGCAGAAGAGGCAAAAGAAGCAACAGAAGAGGTGCTCAGACAGACTTGGCACACACAGGAGGTCTGTATTTGTGCTTAGTAGAATAAAATGTCAGTGTAAATTTGCTGAACATCAACACATTGCTATCCAAACTGAGCAGTGGATGGCAAGTGCCAGCCAAGCCAGCACAGTGCTGAGGCCAACATGCTGTGTGGGCTGGGCAGGTGGAGCAGGAAACTCCCAGCATCTCTCCCATGGACCAGTGTCTGCTTCCTTCAACCTGCTCAGAGCCCTGGGGCTGTGCGGCTGGAAAAATGCTTATTCCAAGCAGCAGCAGCAGCAATTGTACCTGCTCTTCACAGCCACATTTAGAGGCCAGTTTTGCACAAGTGTGGTTCTGCTCCTTTTGAGCCTCTCTCTTACCAAGTCATTGCTCCAGAACAGCTTTTCCTGCCCTGTGAAGACTGAGCTCCAGGAGCTCCACGACTCTCACTGCCCTGGGAGAGGTTGTGTGTGGCAGGAGGGACAAGGGAAGAGCAAAGTTCTGCCTGGCAGTGTCCCTGCCATGGGAGGATTGGTGCTGCTTTCTCAGCAGGAGCAAGTGACAGAGCACCCAAGCTGCAGTCCAGTGGTTTTACACTGGGCTTAATTTAGCCACAGACTATAGATACAGAACCTGGAGCAGCTCTAGGCTGAGCTCTGCTATTCTAACCCATATACCCATGTGTGTGGAAAGAGAATTTGGGTTGAACCAATATTTTGGTTCACTGCTGTTTGAGATTTATTGATTTCTTTGCAAGGAAAAACTTCCCCAGGAATAGATACACCAGGAGCTTGTCTGTGATAATTTTCCCATGGGATCAGTGGGCCAGGTCATACCCAAGAGAAGATTTGCAATCTCCTCCCCAACCCTCCCTCCCTTTCATTTTTTGTGGCCTTTAATTAGGGCTGTAGGATCCTTCGGTACTGGTGAGGGTTCTGGCTGGTGGTCTGGTCAGTTTAACCAGTGATTAGATTCAGGACCTTGAGGAAGTGGTCAGGATAAGACACAGGCAATGCTGGAGTTCAAATGCATCTACACAGCCACTTCTGAAACAGCCTTTCCAAGAGTGCTCTGTAAATATGCACTAGCTTGTGGTGTGCTTATCAGAGCTGATTAGATTCCCAGCTCATGCTGTAAGGCAGCTCTTTAAAGCTCAGCTCAACAGTTTAGCAGCCAGATACCCGAGAGAAAAATCTGACTTGAGAGCCTGGAAGAAAAGATTCACTTTACTGCAGTGCTGTGCCCAGCTCTGGAGCCTTCAACACAGGAAGGACATGGACCTGATGGAGCAGGGCCAGAGAAGGGCCATGACAATGATTGGGGCGGGGGGGCGCTGGGGCACCTCTGCTAAAGAGGGAGCTGAGGGTGTGCAGCCTGGAGAGGAGAAGGCTCCGTCCGGGAAGACCTCAGAGCTGCTGCCAGCACCTGAAGTGGGCTGCAGAGGGACTGTTTGCAAAGGCCTGCAGGGACAGGAAGAGGGCAGTAGTTTGAAATTAGGGAAGAGGAGATTGAGATGGGATGTGAGGAACAAGTTCTGCACCAGGAGGCTGCTGGAACACTGCAACGAGTTGCCCAGAGTGGTAGGTGAGGTCCCCTCCCTGGACATCTTCAAGGTGAGGCTGGACAAGGCTCTAAGCAAGCTGATCTAGTGGAGCATGTCCCTGCTGAGTGCAGGGGGTTGGGCTGCAGGACCTTTGGAGTCCCTTCCAACCCAAACCATTCTACGATTTTTCCAACCTGTGGAGAAATGTTTGGAGTGAAGGACACATCTCTAATTCCTGACACCTCAGCATCTCAGCCAGCACAACACACTCTGCTCTTGCACAGCTAAGTGGGTGTTTGGCTGCTGTAGCTGCACGCTGCAGGCTTACTTCAAGGCTTTAAAGTCTTGCTCTGCTGCCCTGGTGAGGTGTGGGAGGAGATGCTTCATGTCCTGCAGCAGCAGTCCTCAGCTGGGGTGGTAGAGGGCATCCTAGCACCGAGCACTTGGGTGGCTGCTGGGAGAGGTTTTGTAACACCCCTTTAATAAAGATTTATTTATGACAATTCCACCTGGCTTAGAGTTTTCTTTTCTCACTTAGAAAGAAGGCTGAGGCCCGTGTGAGCACCTGAGTGGTTTGGCCAAAGCTGGAGACTTTAACACATAATGAACTTAAAAGGGAGGTGTTAAGTGGAGCAATCTGGCTGGGTAAGACAAATGGAAGGCAAAGGTGGTGATTCTAGCAGGAAAAGAAGCCTCTTGAGTTTAACTTCTACAGGATGACAGAGAAAAGCAGGAGTGGTTGATTAAAAACTATTTAATTCTTAATGGAATTCAAAATAGGTGCTCAGGAAGTGTTCTGACAGTGCTGCAACCTGAGAACCCTGGGGTTTTAACCCTGTCAGGACTGAAACAGGAACCTTAATGAATTTAGGGCTCAAAGTTCCACCTCTACTGACCCAGACAGCCCTGGGCACAAGGTGGGCAGTGCTTGTGTCAGTGCTGGCATCACCCAGTGGAAAATTGTTGCTCTTATCAGTCGTGTAATCTTTTGTCAAGGTGCTTTAGTCCTATTTTTAAATCCATTGGTATAAGCTCTTTGATCTCCTCCCAAACTCGATTCAACATTCTCATCAAGCTGCTGATGTCAGGCACTTTGCATAATCCATTTTTCCAGACTTACAGCCCAGCTGCAATTGGATTTGCCTGATCGGATTTCTTTTGGGGCTAAACTGGGAAGCAGGATGGCTTGGGAGAGGCAAATGTCAGGAGGTTCTGCTGAGCTGCTACCATCTGCTCTGACCTCTGCTGCTCCTCATCTTGGGTGGGACTGAAGGTGGAATAATCACATTAGAAAGATGAAGGTGAGGCTGTAGCTGAAGGGGGCTGCTGGGGAGAGGCTCCAAGGAACAGGAGCCAAGGAGGCATCACATCCCAAAATACTCTGAGAAGTGCATTCTCTCTGCTCCCTCTCCTCCTTCTCCTTCTCCTTCTCCTTCTCCTTCTCCTTCTCCTTCTCCTTCTCCTNCCCCTCTTCTCTCTCCTCTCTCAGCTTCTCTTTTCCCTTTCCTCTTCTCTCTGCCCTCTCCTTGGGAAGTGCACCTCACAAGTTTAGAGTATCTCCAGCATATCACCTTTAAAGCCTCTGTGTTACTTCTACATACCTTAACTGCAGGGTCTTTAAGGGTATCTAAAGGTGCTCTGGGCTCTGGGGCCTGACAGAGGAACACCAGAGCTGTGCTGTGGGGCAGCCTCATCCCCTGGGGATAAATGACCTTTAGGAGCACCTGGCTGAGAACCTGGCTTGTGTCATTTCTTTGCCACACAGAGAGATGCAGAAGGAGACACACCTGGCAGCTAGGGTTAGCCCTGCTGTGGTGCAGAGCTCCCCTCAGACCCCTCCCAACATTGGGCAGTCCATGGATCCATGAATCCATCATTTCTGCATCCCTCTAAAGCCAGCTGGTGGTGTTTTGGCACCTAACCTCCCCTGGGATGAATGCTGTGGTGCTGCCAAAAGGCTCTCCCTGGGTGGTTTTAGTGTGGCTGCAACTGTCCCAGGGACCTGCCACAGGGACCTGTCCCAGGTCAGTGCAGAGGGGAGGCAGAGATGGAAGCTGACACAGCTCCAGGCTCCAGGAGCAGCTCTGCTGCCTCTCACTCACCACTGAGACTGTCACAGGAGTGAGCAAAGCCTCTGTGGCTGCCACCACCAGTTTGAAATGAATCCATGATGCCTGAGTTAGGGCAAAAGGACTCACATATTAGTTTTTTATTATTCTTAGTTTGCTTTCTTAGAGGCTGAAAAAAAACACCCTCTGGAGAGAGATGCTGAGGTGTGAGAAGTGCCTTGGGCTGGGCAGCAGTTCTGGGCCAGCCCTTTTGGAATACCTTTGCCTTCATACATAAAAACAGGGCTTGTGGGGGCTGCTGCTTCCAGCTTCTTGGGCTTGCAGAGGAGAGAGGAGCTAGAGCAGGCAGTGGCAGGGCTGAATGTGCCTCTGTGGAGGGGGTGGGTACAAGAAAGGCCATGCTGAGCTCTGCTCCCTCCTCACTGCTGCTGTAAAGAAGCAGCACAGTGAGTTTTGTGATTTTTTTTTTTTTTCTGTGGGGGAGTTGGTTTTGCTGCAAGGAGGAGCATTGCACACTGAGCAAACAGCTCAGCCTGCTCTGTCTCACACTGGTGGGTGGCTGGACAGGCACCATCAACAGGTTCTGCTCTGGTCCTTGGTTTCTGTGTCTGCACAACAACCCTGGAGCCCAAACCAGGCTGTCAGGGGCAGCCAGCAGGACTGTGTCCGTGCATCCTGCACTTGCTGTGTGTCTGGGTGGAAAACAGGGGCAGGAGGCAGCTATGGGGCTGCTAGACCTGGCACAGGAAGCAGAAGGTGCTGAGGAATGCAGATGGGTGAAACAGTGCTCTACCCAGGGGTGAGGTTTTGCCTAAAGCAAGCTGGGCACTGAGCTGTACTGCTCGGTGCAGGGGAGGTCAGAAGAGCAGGCAGCACCCATGGGATGTGAGCAGCCAGAGCAGTCCTTTTCTAGGCTGCTTCTGAAGGAACCAGAAGCAAAGAGAAGGAAAACAAGTCGGACCTCTGCCCTTGCTTGTGTTCCTCTTGCAGAAGAACTCTTGCAATGAAGCCAAACCAAAGGTCCTGCTGGAAACAAGGATGAGTGATTGGAAAGAAAGCAGAACCTGAACTAATCTCATAAAATATCTTTATTAGTTCACTAGAAGGTTGGAAGCACAAAAGCTTCCAGGTGCAACACTGCTGAATGGAAAAGATAGGTCAGAGAGTTGCTTATGACTGGCAACATCTGGCGCTAAATAGAGTCCTTCGGCCAGGCAAGGAATCAGCCCTGGTGTCCCTCACCACCCCCCCGCCTGCAGCTTGCTCCCACCAGCTCAGGAAACTCCCCTGGAGGAGCAGGGGAGGCTCAGCCGCGGCCGGGCGCGGGGGCTCAGCTGCTGCCCTGCAGCCTCCCTGGTGCTGGCTCCCGGCTGCAGCCCTGCTCCTGCCGCTCCCGCCTGGCAGCTTCAGAGGAGGTCGTGGTGCCCGGGGTGCTACGGTCAGGGGTGACAGGGTTTTATTGCACGGGGAGGACAGGACAGTCCTTGAGCCCACGGTCCCGTGGTGGTGCCCGTTGCCTGCTTGGGATGCTCATGGTGTGGGTGCTGTGTCTGGCCTCTCTCCGGCAGCGCTGCCCTGCCAGCTGCACCCAGAAGGTTTGCTGCTCTTGTGGTTAAAACCTTCTGGTGTTCAAGGCTGCCACGGAGCGTAAGGTGCAGGAGAGTTTCAGTTTATTGCACAGCTGATAAGACTGCAGGAATGTTCCTGCAAACATGCAAACCTCTGCCCCCTCAGGCGGCTGCTCTGTGTTTCACACAGCCCTTCCAGATATTTCAAGGAGAAAATGCCCTTAAAGTTCAGATAGTTGTTGAAAAAAAGGCACCGTTCTGTGGTTTTAGTGCTTTTAAAACAAATGAAAGCGACTGCACTCCCCACTCCCCTTTCTCTAGCCCACAGCTGTTTGGATCTGGCATTGCCACTAGCGACTGCCAAGTGAATGGCAACAAATCAGAGAACCAAGGACCAAACCTGCTGATCTCCTGCTCTGGAAACAGGGGAAGAGAAGATTCAGGTTAGCTCCCTGGGTTTTGTACATGTGTCCTTTGGGGACCCCTCTTACCAGGACCAGGTGCTGGGCAGCCCTGGGCTTTGGCCCCGGTGCAGGTGCTGGTGTTGGCCACTGCCCGGGGTGAATTCTGAGGCTCCTCTCAGGGCTCAGCCTCCCTGAGACTCCTCTCAGGACTCAGCCTCCCCGAGGCTCCTCTCCTTGGTGCATTCTCTCTCGCCACATCCAGAGCCCCATGGTCCCGCTGGCAGTCCCAGCAGTGGATGTGTGCTTCCAGCATGACAATTCACCATCCCAGCACCCCTTCTTCACAGCAGCCTGTTCTCTCACTAGCTGTGCCAGGCAGGGCCAGGGCAGTGCTTGGTGAGCCCTGGGCTCCCCGCCCCGAACCCTCTGCCAGAGGAGCAGCACCTCTGGAGCAGATCCTGGTCCCTGCACTAGCAGGGTAGTCTATGGCTGGTGGCACTGGTGCTGGAACAGCTCCCCAGCTCCCACAGCCACACCTGATTCGTCTTAATAACGTGAGGGGGGAAGGTGGAGATGGTGGAAGTTGTCCAGGAGCCTACTGGGCATCCCCTGCCTCCTGCTCAGCCTCGTGTGGGTTCTTCCCATCGTTCTGGATCAGGCGGACAATGTGTGTCAGGTCCAGGCTGCGGGTGAGGATGTCCAGCAGCACTTCATCCTTCTGCACCCCCTCCATGAACTCCTCCAGGGAGAGCTCACCTGTGTGGCAGAAAAGGGTTTTTAACTCCTGCACCTTGGATCAGCTCCCCAGGAGCTGCACCCACTATAAAATGGAGTCCCAGGTCTGTATGCCCCAAACCTCATCACAACTGAAGCCTGTGCAGATCCCCACCCTGCCAGTGTCATGAGGGGAGGTTTGCAGTGTCCCCTTGAGCTGGCTGCAGCC
>VWZE01004447.1:326094-347957 GCA_013396675.1 Eubucco bourcierii
TCACAGAGAGCCACCCTTCACCAGCTGTTCCTGTGTCCTGGTGTTTTGGAATATCTCATTTGGAATTGCCCTGCCCTGTGTCCAGAGAAGGGCAACAAAGCTGGTGAAGGGTCTGGAGAACAGGTCTGATGACCAGTGGCTGAGGGAAGTGGAGTTGTTTAGCAATAGGATGAGAGGAAATTGCCTCAAGTTGCACCAGGGGAGGTTTGGGTTGGACATTAGGAACAATTTCTTGACTGAAGGAGTGGTCAGGGACTGGCACAGGCTGCCCAGGGAGGTGGTGGAGTCTCCATCCCTGGAGATGTTCAAAACCCATGGAACTTGGGGATGTGGTTCTGTGGTGATCTCGGGTTGCTGGTTGGATCTGGTGACCTTGGAGGTCTTTTCCAACCTTGAGGTTTGTGTGATGCCAGTGGGGAGCAGGAGCAGCAGTGGCACTGCAGAGGGCAGCTCCTCACCATCTCCATTGATATCAATCTTGTCAAACACCATGTTGGTGAACTCCTCAGCCGTCATCGTCTCGTTGCAGCGATTGATGGCTCGGATAGCCTGGGGGGAGAGGAGGACACAGGGCACAACTCCTGAGCTTGGTGCAGACCCCTGTGTCCCTTGGTCCTAGTGGCTAAGTGACAGGACACAAGAGGCCAAACTCTTCTGCAGGCAGTTAGCTTTCATAGGTTCACAGGTTGGGTTGGGAGGGACCTTAAAGGTCATCGAGTTGCAAGCCCCTGCCATGGAGGGGTGGGGGGGAACAGCTCCCACCAGCCCAAGCCGCTCAAGGCTCTGGAAGGAAAGGTCCTTCCTGAAAACTGGAGCTTAAAGCCACTGCAAAAGGCAATCACTGCATTAAGAGATTAAGTGGGCATGCTGGGGTAAGCCAGGAGCCCTTCCCCTCTGCCAGGCCTTAGATTAAACCAAAGTGCTTATCTCATTTGGGTGTCAGTGGCTGTGGTCAACCAACCTGCAGTGAGGAGTCCAGGGGCTGCTGCCTGCTGGGGCCTGCAGGTGCACCCATGGGGAGTGCCAGACAGGTCCAGCCAGGATGGGCAGCCTCTGGGAGGACTGGCAGAGGACAAGCAGCAGGTTTGGCCAGTGCCTACTAATTTACCAGGGAGCTGCCTTTTGGGTTGGGATATTCCTCTTACAGCCTTCTTCATTGGAATATTCTTCTAACAGCCTTTCTGTTGGAATATTCCTGTTGGAACATTCCTCCTGCAGCCCCTCTGCCTGCCTGCACCTCCTGACACCATCAGTGGTAGAAAGGGGAGCAGCTGAGCCCACTCACTTTGATGATGTTGAGCAGCTCCCCCCGGTCAATGCAGCCATTCCCATCCACATCATAGAGCTTGAAGTACCATCGCAGCTTCTGGTCCACCTTCCCTTTCAGCACTAGGCTCAGGGCTGCCACATACTCCATGAAGTCTATGTAGCCATCCTGAAAGGAGAAAGTTGGAAGCTGGATGAGATGCAAAGCAGCCAGGCAGGCATTCTCCTGGTCACCTTCCTGGCCACCACCCTGAGAGTAAGGGTGGAGGTTGGGTTATGGTTTATGGGTGGATTTGAGGAGTCTCTTCCAACCTTAATGATTCTGTGGTCTCCTGTGTGCCCACCAGAATGTTCTCCATGGTGAGAGTTCCACAGTCACCTGTGGCTGGGCTTGATCTTAAAGGGCTTTCCTGACTGAGATGATTCCATGGCTCAGGGGTTCCATGGTTCTGTGTTGGTAACCAACGGGGCTGGCGTGTGCCTGGCCCGGGGACTAACCCAGCCTGGGAAGCTGCCCTCTGCTGCAGCAAGCTCTATGCAAAGTGGTGGCAACTCAGAGGTCAAAGAGGAACAGCTTTATGCAGATGAACCCCAAAGGGTTACCTAACCTCGTCCTGTCTGCACACACCTACAGCTCTTTGCTGCTGCAGGGAGCGGGGGTAGGTCTTGCATGCAAATCTACAGGAGAAGAAGGGGCTCAGGAATTACCCCAGCAGGGGCAGGAGCTGCTCTGTCCCTCTGCCCTCTGTGTGCCTACTTCACTTTTGTCAGGACAGAAGCACAAAGGCTTTTATCTTTGACTTTCCTCCAAGGTGTTTGTCCACCATGGAGTTAGAGGTGCTCAGCTGGGTGCACAAGCAGCATTCCAGCCAGGGGCATGGCAGCAGCGCAGAGCTGTGCTGGGTGAGCCCCTGTGCCACCACCACCCTGCCTCCAGAGGCTGCCCGGCGATGCTCATGGCTCTAGGACATGGTGCTCATCACTGAGCACTCTGATGGCTCAAACCTTTGAGACACAAAGCACCTGCAAAGGAAAGGGTACCAGGGATACTGGGAACCAGGACTGCAATCCAGGACTGCAAACCACAGAGAGCCTTTAAGAGGGAGCAAACCAGGGCTTAGTCAATGAACAAAGCCAGCACGCCATGGGGAGGCTTCAAGAAGGGATCATCTGCTGTGTGCCACTGCCAGGAGAGCCAGATTAGCCATAAACGGCTGTTGAGCCCCATTCCCACTGGGATTTCCTGGGCATCGCTTCCCTTTCCAGGTTTGCATCCAAACAGGTAAAACTCAAGGCACAAACCAAACACCTGAAGGATCTGGAGTCTAAGTTGCTTTGTTTTCAGTGGGAAGCCCTCTGGGCCACCATCAAATCTCTCCTGACATTTCTCCTCTCACACGTGAGAGCAACGGAGGATGCTGTTTCCTCTTGGAGACAGAACACACATCTGCTCCTCTGGCACAGCTCCTGAGCTGGGCAAACAGCATTCCCAGCATGGGCAAGAGCTCCAGGACTGCTGGGGTCAGGCTCAGCCACAGCCCAAGGTGCAAAACCTCCCTGAGGGAACAAAGAGCCTGAGCTCCTTATCACATGGAGCCAAGCAGAGGTGACAACCCCAATGGACTTTAATCCATTTCTGATGAGCAGCAGGGGACAGGCAGCCTGCTCCAGACAGGAGCCACAGCTCAGCCCACACTGCCTACCTGGGGAGCTGCCCCTGCAACACTGCTTCTGCTGCTGCTCACACTCCTCATCGGCACAGCAGTCACTGTGCAAGCATTAACCAGAGACTCATGGAGTTGTTTGGGCTGGAAAAGACCTCTAAGCTTATCCAGTCCAACCACCAACCCAACACCACCCTGGCCACTAAAGTATAGATTAGGTTAGAAAAGACCTCAGAGGTCACATACTCCAGCCTCCCTACCTGGGCAGGGACACCTCTCAACCAGACTTGGTTGCTCAAGGCCTGGCCTTGAACACCTCCAGTGAGGAAGCAGCCACAGTCTCCCCAGGCAACCTGTTCCAGAGTCTCACCACCCTCCTACTGAAGAACTTCATCCTCAAGTATGCCCCAAAGTGCCAGATCTACACATTTCTTGAACACCTCCAGGGACTGCACCACCTCTCTGGGAGCACCCAGGACACTCCATCCTGAAGGGACCACAGACTGCCAGGTGAACCCCACTCTCTCTGGATCCTCCAGAACTAAAATACCCATCCCAGGAGCAGTCTGGTTTACTCTGAGAGCAGTCAGCAGGCCAAGAGTTTCTGCTGACATTATTTTGTACCTTACAAAGCTGATTTCCCAGTTGATGAAGGCAAGGAGAATCAGCCCACCCAGCCTTAGCCCTTCAGCTCTGCTCCCCAGACCCAAAGCCACCGCACGTGACAGCACAGGCAGGCCAGGCAGGGAAAGGACAATATTTACCTTATTAAAGTCAAACGTCTCAAACATTTGCTCAACGTATTTGTTTGCTGATGGGCTCAGGTTTTTCAAGCCAAAAAACTGCTTGAACTCATAGAGGGTGAGCTGGCCAGAAGGACACTCCGTCATGAACTTCTTGTACCATTGGTGGCACTCCGTAGTGCTCAGCTCCTCCACCGACTTCCCATCCATGTTCCCCATCCTTGCACCAAGTGCTGGGCACTTGCCAGACAGAAAAACAAAACAAAACAAAACAAAACAAGAAACAAAAAACCCCAAACAAAACAAAACCCCTAAAAATAAATGTTTTCTGCAGCTTGAGGCTCTCTTCTCAATGTTGTTGCTCGCCTTCAGAGTCCAGCCGTGGCAGCACTGCAGGGATCAGAGTGTCAGGAGCAAAGAGAAGAGCTGTCCCAGCTGGGGGTGGTGGATGCAAAAGGCACCTCTCCTAGGAAGATTCAAAAGCACAAAACCCTCTCTGGGCAAGAGAGTGAGATTTAAGTACCCAGCAAATCCCTGCCTGGCCAATGAGGCTCGGGAGGGTGTGGGGAGTGTGATGGACTCACGCTGGGCATTAAGAGTTCTGGGTTAAAATAGAAAGGAGGTAAAATGGGAAAGTCTTGCAGATTACAGCCCCAGCAGGAGATTAAGAGAGTGGAATTTTCTCTGTGATGATGTAATCTCCTAATCCACTTCATTAATGATTTTGTGTGGGGACTTTTGAACACAAGTCAAAGTAAGAAGAAAGGGAGAAAACCACTGGGGAGTCTCTGTGCTGTTCCTGGCTTTTGGGCATCTCTTGCTCTGTCCAGAGGATTTTCAGGTGGAGCTGTTGGTTTGAGCCTGAAGTTCATGGAATGGGTTGGGTTGGAAGGGACCTTCAAGCTCATCCAGTTCCAACCCCCTGCCATGGGCAGGGACATCTCCCACCAGCCCAGGTCACTCAAAGCCCCATGCAACATGATCTTGAACACCTCCAGGGAGAGGGCACCCGCCACCAGGACCCCCACCATCAGGGCACCCACCCTGGGCAGCTGCGCCAGTATCTCCCCACCCTCACTGTAGAGAATTTCTTCCTCATCTCCAGTCTATTTGTACCCTTGAGGAGTGGGAAGCAGCATTCCAGCTCCTACAAGAGATGCTCCCTGAGCTAAGACTGGTGTGGGGAGACAACCACAGGAACATTGCTTTGAATGGTAAAGCTTCAGGTGCTTTAAACGCAGACACCAGAGGCTGTGACCATCTCCCAGGCAGCTCCCTCCCCTGGGATCATCTTCTCCCCAGGAGCTGCTGGGTCCCGCTGTGTGGTGTCTCTGGTCCTGCCATGTCAGTCTGCCTTTCACAGGACAAACATGGCACATCCCAGGAGCTTGTGCTGCCCACTGGGATTTAATTCAAATTGCCATTGACGTTTAATGGCCAGGACAAATCCTTCAGGCAAACATGACCAAACTCGAGGCTGGTTTCACTCTGACAGCATTCAGAGGAGGATAGGGAGATAAAAAAGTATGTCCTGAGAAAGGAGCATGGGGCAGGTCCTCCACTAGGGATGGAGTAGATGTGAGCGCTGGATCTCTACCCACAGAGCCTGCCCTGGAACACCTCCTTCTGTCTGGCAGCTGTAAGACCAAGAGCCAAACTTTCACATGGTGCAGAGCTTCCGCCCTGATGCAAAACTGGGAGCAGCTCTGCTAAAGCAGGTGCCCATGAGACGAGTTATGAAAAGGGAATTAGGCTGAGGAGCGCTAATCGGATGTGCTAATCCTGCACTCAGCAGCAGCAGCGGGCACAGGTCCCCTCTGTGCACAGCAACAGCCTTCAGAGTGGGTGCCCTGGGCCCGACCCACTGTTGGCACAGCCCCTCCTGAAGATGCAGTGGCAGCAGAAAGGTGGTGCTGGATAATCCTTCAGGTCCTTTCCAGCCTGGGGTTCCATGAATGAATCTATGAATGAAATGCATTCGAGGAACCTTCCAGAGGGCTTAGAATCATGGAATGGTTCAGGTTGGAAGGGAGCTCAAAGCTCAGCCAGTTCCAAGCCCCCTGTGCCATAGGCAGGGACACCTCCCACTAGAACAAGTTGCTTAAGGACTCATCCAGCCTGGTGCTGAACACCTACAGGGAGGTGGTGGAGCACAGAATCACCCAACATGATCAAAGATCGAAGATCACATTGGGTGCTTCTGTGCTCCACCACCTCCCTGGGCGACCTGTGCCAGAGTCTCAACATCCTCACTGCAAAGAACTTCTTCCTAACACCCAGTTTCAATCTCCCCTCTGCCAGTTCAAACCCATTCCTCCTCCTCCTGTCATTCCAAGACCTTGCCCATAGTCCCTTCCCATCCCCCTTCAGACCCTGGAATCGCCTTTAAGTTCCCCTCCAGCCTAACCCACCCTATGAATCCATGAACCGTGGGTGCAGGCTCATCAGCTGCTTCAGCTGGGACTTGCTAATGCTGCCTCCAGCTTTCCAGAGCCTGCTGGAGAAGAACTGCAGGGATGAATTTCACCTCCAGCTACCATCTCAGTGCTGAGTGCCACAAATGAAATGTGCATCTCCATGCACTACAAGCAGCTCTTTGTGCCTGGGACAGCCTGGTGAGAGACAATGTCCTTCTAGAGAAGACCCTCAGTTGAGGGTGAAGATGGTGGTGAAATGTCCTCAGGCTTGTGTCGGTGAGCTGGGTGGGTGCCCCACCCCGTGCCATGTCTTGCTCTGCTGACACCCAGTGCCTCTCTGGATGAGAGATGGGCAGGGAAAGCTGGATAGGGATTTTAGAGCAGAATCCACGCTGCGTGTCTCAGTGGGAAGCATTGGCACAGCCTCAGCCACATCGCCTCCCTCAGGCTCAATGCTGGTGGCAACCCAGTGAGAAGCTGGCATCACACCAGTCACTGGCTTCACTGCTTGGGCTTTATTGCTAAGGTTTGGTGCCCGAGGTGGGTCTCCATTTCACAGTGTCTGCACTCTGCACATCCATCACCTTCCTGGTGTGGTCGGTGTCACGGTGGTAGCGGTACCCACAGGTCGGCTTCTGCGCAGTGTAGAAGGGGTTGTAGGAGTTGGACCATCTTGGGTTGTAGAAGAGAAACCTGAAGGGACTGGGCTGCTGCCCCCCCAGATGGGTGACACAAGGCACAAAGTGAGCAGCCTGGTGCCTATGGTGATGGCCTGGGGGCTGCTGGTTCCTCGGGGCAGATGTGGCCTGAGGGACCTGCAGTTCTTTGGTCTCCTTCGGTCCCTTTGGTTTCTCGTGGCCTTTGTCAGGGGCTTCTGGTGTTCTGGTCACCTGGGGAGCAGAAGAGCCAGACAAATGCACTGCAACTGCCCCCACCCTGTGCCACCCTCACAGTGCCTATGGCCCCAGTGCGAGACTTGTGTACTGGGGGCCAAAAAGCTAAACAATCCAGGGGAGCTCAGGGAGTGCCAGCCTGCTGCCAGCCACTGCAAGGGCAGTGGGTACCCAGAATAAATGTTGGGAAGTCAGGTGTTGGCATTTCTTCAGCTAGAAAGCTAAGGTGGTGGTAGTTAAAGTGACTGTATTCCCTGAGTGTATTCCCTGCACTGGGCAGCTCAAAGATTCAGCTTGCCAGGGTGCTGGGCCAGCTCCTTTCAACTCCACCACCACCTAGAAAGGTTGGGCCAGGTGATCCTTGGGGTACCTTCCAGGCTGGCATTCTGTGATGTGCTGGGAAGGTGGCAGGGAGCCAGGAGCAATAAACCAGCATACACTGGGAAAGCACAGTGAGGTCTGAAGGGCTTGGTCCTCTCTTGACCTGCTTTTCAGCTGGGCCTTTGTCAGAGGGCAGACAACATGAAGTGCTGCCCAGTTTCTGCTAGTCCTGCTGTCGGTCTGACCTGACTCAACCTGCCACCACTTTGGCAGCTGCTGCACTTTCCTTCTGTGTTTGGCACAGGGGAGCCCTGGTCCCAGGCCAGGACCTCTGTTATGACCACTATAAACACCAGCAATGAAAGCTCCTCATGAAGGCTTCACCAAACCACAGCCATGGAAATGGTTCAGCCCAGTCTGCCCCACCGGATGCAATGAAGTGTAGCAGTGATGACAGACTCATGGCCTGGGGCATCAGCTACACAGGCTCCAGTCCCTCTGCAGGTCCCCAGCAGCAGCCTGTGCCCAGTTGTGCTGAGGTCATTGCTCTTGATGAACCTCGGAGTGTTCTTTTTTACTCCTAGAAACGTGAGGGGAGTAACAGGGTTGTGGTGATCAGGCTGGAGCACCTCTGCTGAGAGCACAGGCTGAGGGAGCTGGGGGTGTTCAGTATGGAGAAGAGAAGACTCCAGGGGAACCTTGCAGCTGCCTTCTGATACCTGAAGGGATCCTGCAGGAAGGCTGCAGAGAAACTTTTCACAAGGGTGTCATGAGGACAAGGAGGATGGTTTGAAGCTGAGTAGGGTTAGACTGGATCTCAGGAGGAAGTTCTTCAGTACAAGGGTGGTCAGACTCTGGAATCAGCTGCCCAGGAAGGCTGTGGCTGCCTCCTCCCTGTGGGTCTTCAAGGCCAAGTTGGATGAGACCTTGAGCAGCTGAGCCTAGCTGAGAGATGTCCCTGCCTATGGCAGGGAGGTTACAGTAGATGACTTCTGAGGTCCCTTCTAAGCTAAGCCATTCAGCTGGGTCAGGTTTCTGAAGGAGATGCCATCACCCATATGTGTGGGCACTGCACAAAGGGCCTCTTTTGCCTGTGCCTGCTGCACCCTCTGCAGAGGGGGTGGGTATGGATGCACCCCAAACACTCAGATGGGGCTGAGCTGTCACCCTCAAGTGCTCCAAGGCTGCTCCTGACCGAGGAAGTGTTTCTGCTGCTGTTATTTAAGCATGACTCAGTTATCTTGTGTTCCTTGATGGCACCTGGCTGCTAATGAGAGCTGACTCTTCCCCTGCAATTAGCTGCTTTACTCCTGGGCGTCCTAAATAAACGCTCTGCTGTCTGCCTTTATTTTTAACCTCTTAAAGAGGTTTCCTAGTTTCCATGATGCCCTGGCTTACTTGGTGCTCTATTTCTGTCCCCTGTGGCTGCATGCTAAACCTATTAGGATGGGGATACCCATAAATGCTTTGGAAATCTCCTTAAAGCCTCTGAGGGGAACACCCAGGCCCCCACAGGTTCCCCACCTCTTTTTGTCATTCCTTCTCCTGGCACAACCACCTGCCAGATGCCCCAAAGGCTCCTTGCTGGAGCTCACCGGCAAGAGGTACTCCAGCAGTCACTGCTGCAAGGAAGGGGATCCCCAAAGGGGATAAAGTAACGGGATTTTGCCTCCCACAGAGCAGATTTTTGTGCCCCTACAGCCATTCCAGCGTGGTTTGGGCACAGATCTGCTCTGAGATGGTTCCATTCTCACAGACAGGATCTCAGCTCCTTGGCTCTCTGACTTCGGGAGATAAGAGACAAGTACGCACACGACTGTGCTGCTGCAACAGCACCCACCCATCAGGGAGGCATCTGTCTTACTAAAGCACTTCTGAGCTCTCTCGGGGCGTGGAAGCCAACCCCTGAGAACCCACCGCTCAGCCATGTAGCTGCTCTCCAGCCGCCCAAGCCCTTCCTGCTGTGGGCCGTTGCCAGTGACGAGGCAAGGCACCCTGGCGGGCAGTGCTGAGCTTTGCTCTTGCGAGGGGTTCATCTGCCCCGGAGCGTTCGTGCTCAGCCGGCGGGGAGCCTAAAGCTCGGCAGAAACATCCTCCGTGCCGGATGAGTGCACCTGCTTACGTGAGCAGAGCCTTTGAGGGGAAGCATCAGCTCTACTTATGGCACTGCCACAGCTCTGCCCCGAGTCCCACATAATCCTCTTGCAGCCAGGCGTGCACGCAGGAACCCCTAATCCCTCCCAAACTCTCTGCTGTCTCCCAGAGAAGATCCCCGCAGGTGGTCACAGAAAGAAGATCGATTCCAGCAATCAACCAGGAGGTGGCTGCCAGAGCCACGAGCAGCTGCCAGCACTGCCTGCTCTGCCCCTGCGTTGCTGCCGTGCCCAGCCTGAGTGCCCCCACTCCTGTGGCTCCTCACTCGTCCCCACGGAGGTATGCCAGGACTGCCATGGGCTGGTTTGCTCTGAGCCCCCGTGCGGTGGTGCAGCCACAGAGCAGGGCAGGAATGGCATCAAATGGACACCACAGGACCCTTTTTGTCCTGGCCACCCCCAGCAAGGGGACACTGAGAGCAGGAGTTGCTCCTGCCAGACCATGAGCCCTGAGCTCTTACCTGCGAGGTCATCTTCCCAGGGGGTAGCCCAGCATGGGCTGGAGGCTGGTAATGGGCTGCTAGTGTGGGCAGTGCCAGCTGTCAGGGCCGTTGAGGCCATTGTGACACCGAGGTGACTGCAGGGTGTCACCTGGGTGGTGGCTGTCATAGAGGTGCCCAGGCTTAGCAGGGCTGCTCGGGCAGAGGGTGTGGAGGAGATTAGGAGGGTGCTGTTACTTCTGGCCTGATGGGACCATGGGTGACTTGCACCCAGCGGGAACCAGCCCTGCGGCCCACCCAGCCAGAGCATAGAGGGGCTGCTCCAATGACCCTGCCACCCTCACTGCAAGGTGACCTTGGCAGCCCAGACCTGCTCTCTTCTGGAGACAGGAACTCCTTCTCTTTGCAGGAGTGCCCTTGGCTGCTCTGCAGCCACGCAGGAGGGTTTCTGCTCCTGCCCCTGGGCTCCAGCTGGGGACCTGCACTGCCCAAGTTCTTCACCCACCTGCGAGGTGGCAGGGGAGGAAAGATCTGCATCTGCAGGGTGCAGCAGCTCCCGCTGATGAAAGGCAGATTGTTCTGGGGTGTTTACCCTCCTTAGGATCAAAGGCAGCCTCACACTGTGGTGTTACATCAGAGCAGTGCTCACATGGCTATTTCTGTGCCATAAGACCTGCTGGCCACTTTCCAAGTGCATTCCCATGCCCACCCCACCTAAGCCGTGTGGTCTCCGTTGCCCAGGTGAGTGGCACTCATCCTCCCTTAAAAATGCAGCTGTGTCACCAAACAGGGCATCTCCTCTGTGTCCTTTGAGCTTGCAGAAGTCAGCCTGGCCAGCAGCACACCTGGCATACTCCTCTTGCTACTCCTAAGCTCTCACTGGTCTTCTGGAGGGAGCTCTGTGCTTTACTGGGAGGTGCGAGATAGAGAACAAACATTTCTTGTCTGGACCAGGCACATGGGAATTTGCAGAGAGACTCCTACAGTCCTATTCAGCAGCTTGTGTTTGCTGGGGTAATAAATTCACCTCAAAACACAGCCTTTCACGTTGTGAGGAGTGTGTTTTCCTGTGCTCACCACCCAGGGTGAGGCCAGCCCCTGGCTGGTAGGGTGGCACGGGTACAGCTCACCACCCCAGCAGCTGGCAGGTGCTGCCCTGCCATCTCCCCTGCCCCGGGGGTGTGAGGAACACCTCTGAGGAGCTGGGACACACCTTCCTGCTCCTGCAGAGCGTAGCTGTGGCCCCTGTGGTGGTACAACATTCTGTGGGACACCCTGGAGCACCAGCCCAGGCTCCCTCATGCCACGGGGGTTTGTTAGCTTCTCTCTTTACAGCAGTTCCTCTTCTCCTTCCCCTTCTCCTTGGCTTTGTCTATAACCTGTTGGATTGGTTCAGTCAGACTGAGCATATCAGCAGGCAGCTCCTGCTTATCTTGCTGACATTGTGTCCTTTGTCTCTCCAGCAGTGAGTGGATCCATTCCGCTTCACCTCTGGTGCCAGTCAGTGTTCTCTAAATGCTGGGGCTCAGCCAGGTGAGCTCCCATGTAGAGCTGGCTGCACCATGCTTGCCCAGTTTGCAGCCTGTTGCCACTCTGACCTGCAGCAGGACCTTCCCTTTTCCTGTGGCCCTGGATCCCTGCGAGGTGCTCCCTGTGCAGCCAGCTGTGAGCGCGCAGGAGTCCCGCGGGTGCAGAGGCTTGTAGGAGCTGCAGGATCCTTCCCGCTCCCCATCTCACACAGGCAGCAGTTAGGATAACTGTTGGGCAGGGCAACAGTCCCACTAATTGCAGCCTTGTGCTGTCCCTCCAGCATCACCCGCTGCTTGGGAGCAGTGGGAGCTGGGCACAGGCTGCCCGTGGAGCATCCCTGCTGAGGACAGGGAAAGAGGTTCCTGACCAGTAGGATGGGGCTGCACAGCTGCAGGCCAGGCTGAATTGTCTGGAAAATATCCCGAATGATTGCAACTCCTGTGCTACAGCCATCCCCATGTCACATTTGAACTCTTCTTTCTCTTTCCCCATTCCCATTCACAGAATCACAGAATCGTAGACAGGTTTAGGTTGGAAAAGACATTTAAAAATCAACTGGTCCAAGCTCCCTGCAGTCAGCAGGAAACCCCCCCCCCCAACTAGATCAGGTTGCTCAGAGCCACATCAAGCCTGGCCTGGAGTGTCTCCAGGGATGGGGCCTCCACCATCTCCCTGGGCAACCTGCTCAGTATTCCAGATGCCCATGGAGCAAAGAACTTCTTCCTGACATCCAGCCTAAATCTGCCCCTGTTAATTCACTTCCTTGAAGTGCTGCCTGACCATGTGTGCCGTGACTTCTCTTTGGAAATAGGCCAACAGTGGCCATTTTCCACTGCTCCTGGGTGGTTTAATGCATTGCTCTAATTGTGGCAAGGAAAAGGTTGTGAAAAGCATCATTACAAAGTGATTAAATAAGGGATATTTATCAGTGAAAAGGGAAATCTGTCTCATTTTGACTCTCAGAACGTGGAATGGATATAAGACAGGATGATCTCACCCTGAGGCTGTGCTTCAGAGTTAATGTTTTGACAGCTATTCAGGGTTTAAAGTTCTCCAGACATCCCAGCACTTATTAATGACCCAATGTTACTCATTAACTCCTCATTTTTGACTTGCAGGACACAGAGGATCACTGGAAATGTCAGATCCTTGCTTCTCTGCCTGAAACAAGAAATTATTTGGGATCAAGTCTCACTGCCTTTAAGCTTTTGCATCAAAAATAAAAGGCCAGACCCTGACAAACAACAGGCCCCGTTGGGTGGGGGATGATGTTCCTGCTGGTGGTGCACAGCAGGGGTCTGCAGGGGGGCTCAGATCCCTGGAAAAGGGGGAGTTTAACACTTTAGTAAGACGCTTCCTAGACGCTCAGGGCTGCTTTACTTCCTGGCACACACACGGCAGAGGGAAAGGATCAAACTTCAGCCTCTCCTAGTTCCTGCCGACATCTCCTTGTGTCCGAAGAGGACCTGCAGAGCTCAAAGAGGGGGATTTGGGTCCTACACAACTGAAGATGCAGAAGGTTTTGGGGCACAGGAGCCCAACGTTTGGGTCAGGAGTGCAGCAGGAGGCGAAGGGGCAGAGAACAACGGGAGGCAGTGAGACAGAGACCAAAGCTCTCCCATCTGAACGCTCGGTGCCGTGAGGGGCTGCGCCGCGCTGGGTGTTGAGCTGTGTCGGGCTGGGTTTTAAGAGCAATCCTGTATTGGGTTGCATTTACACTGCGGACTCCCAAGTGTGAGTGAGTGAGTGAGAGCATGAGTGTGAGTGAGAGCATGAGTGAGAGCATGAGTGAGTGAGAGCATGAGTGAGAGCATGAGTGTGAGTGAGAGTGGGCCCACCTTTTACCAGTTACTGCCAGGGTCCCGAGGACCCCCCTGCAGCAGCTCTCGGGACTGAGTTTGTTCTGCTCCAGGGACACCCAAGGGCCAGCCCTGCCTGTAAAGCCCCGCGGGGCTCCATCCCCCGGGCAGGAGCTGCTGGGCGGCCCCGGGACGGCGGGAGGCACCTGGGAGGAAGGAGGGGCCGAAGGTGGGGCCCGGCCCGGTCCGCCCCNCCTCTTCGCTCTTCGCCACCAACCCGCCCTGGATCTTCTCGCAGGAGGTGACCTCGGACAGTGCGGGTGGCACAGGTCAGTGTCCCCCAGCCCCTGCTCCCGGCCCGGGGGTCGCTGCGGATCGTTCGCGGGGGCCGGGAACGGGCCAGTCCCGCTGTCGGGGAGGGGTCGACGGGGGCTTAATCGTCACCGGGTTGGGAAATCCGGGAGGGGCTGGGTTGGGCTGAGTCGGGAAGGTGCGAGTTAGGACCTGTGGAGCTGCCGAGGAGGGTCGAATGCCCTTAAAATCCACCCGCCTTGCTCCGTGCCCAGTTCAAACCCACCCGGGACGGGCTGGGAAAGAGCTGCGGATCTTGTGTCCTGCTTCCAGCAGCTCTTTCCCACGCTGTGCTCCGTCTGCCCCTTCCCAGGTTGCAGCAGCTGAGTTGTGAGCTGGGCTGTGTGCGAGCGAGGCTGCATATTCCTCAGGATTTGTTTGTATTTCTCTGTGTGTTTAACTGCAACCCTGTGCCCTGCAGGCTCCTTCCTGGAGGAGGGAGCCAAAGTAATAGTGATGGAGCCAGGCAGATGAAAGATAGCAGCTTGTGGATGAAATCTGGTGGCTGAAGGATCACCAATAAATGCTTCCCAGCTGAAAAATAGAAGGGGTGCTCCTGAGAGCTGCTGCGAGGTGGTTCTGCTTCACAGCAGTTCTCAGGGACGCTGCTTCCCTTGGTGGTTCCACCTCAAGGCCAAGCTGCTGAGGGCGAGATAAAAGGAGAAGGAAAACTGCTGATTTCTAACTGTCGTAAAGCTGAGGAGGATTCCAGCTTCTCTCTGATGTGGTTTGGGTTTCAAACCCCCAAAGTGGCTGTGTCTGCTTATTACCAAGCCTGATTTCGGTGGTTGCAATCACAGCACAAAGGTTCCTTCCTTCCAGGTGTGGGGAGCTGCTGCCCAGATCAGTCTGCAAAGTAAAACCAAGAGTCCTCGAAATCTGAGCAGAGATTAAAGCTGTTGAGTGCTCCTCAGCATCCTCTTGGCATGTCTATCGCTAATTTAGCTTGTGTAGGGCAGTGTGACACACATGAGGGGAGTGAGCACACTTGGGGTAGCCTGTGCTGAGGTGTGGGCTGGTTGTGAGTGGGCTCTGAGCTAAGCAGTCAAAGAATATTATGGGTTGGAAGGGAGCTCTGGAGCTCATTGAGACCAACCCCCCTGCCAAAGCAGATTCACCCAGACAAGAGAGAGTGTCAGAGCATGGCAGAGGTTGGAATCCAAGAGGTGGATTTTATTGCACTGTGATTTCCCCAGAGCCATGATCCTGCCCAGAGAAGTCCCATCCTTGGCTCTGCCTCTTGAATATTTGTGGCATAGCTTCGTGCCATCGCCGCTGCCGCAAGGGGTCTGCTGCTCCTGCCAGTCCCCACCTTACTTTTTCACACAAAGTAAACACCAGTTAAGCAATGTGGACTGGGTGTAGGTTTGCATGTCACTGACTCAGAAATTCCTGAATATAGTGACTGATGCCACCTCCTCCTCCTCCTCCTCCTCGCTGTGGAGGAGCACTGGGGGGTTGCATTGCCTTCCCCAGGTGATGCAACCCCCCAGTAGGAAGAATTTCCATTCTGTGTGTTGCAGGTTGCTTATTTTATTTTCCTGTGACTGAAAAGACCCAAACATCACCAGGACAGGCTGAATGTCAAAAAGTGGCCAAAGTGTAAGCTGTGGCTGGCTACTTCTGACAGCCTCCAAAGGTGTTTTCTGATCCCTCCTTCAAGGAAATGAGGCTGGCAGAGCACAGGTCTTACCGGTGACAGACTCTTAGCAGGCAAGTCCTGTTTATCTAGCAAAGAAAACACAACTACAAGCACTTCATTTTACTTTAATTAAATGCATTCAGGTTAGTGATGCTTAGTAATCTAGGATCAAAGTCCTTGTGATCTCTAATCCAGTTTCTCACTGAGTTTTACTTGGTGTCTGGTTTAATATAAAACTCCGATCGCTGCATGTCTCTGAACTGCTCAATCACTGCTCCACAGACCTGTCTGGATCCAAGCCCTCGTCTTGCTTTGGCCTTAATTCTTGCTGCTTACTCACTGAAGGTGAGGTCAGCCAGGGGGACATGCAAAAAGAGAGCCACAGAATTGTTTTGGTTGGAAAAGACTTCCAAGATCATCGAGTCCAACCAACAACCCAGCACCACCATTCAACAAAGTGCCATGGCCACAGGTTTCTTCAAACCCTCCAGGGATGGGCATCCCAGCACCTCCCTGGGCAGCCTGTGCCAATCCCTGACCACTCTTGCAGCAAAGAAATTGTTCCTCATCTCCAACCTAACCCTCCCCTGGCACAATGTCAGTCCATTTCCTCTCCTTCTATCACCTGATACTAGGGAGAAGAGACCAAGCCACAGCTCACTGCAACCTCTCTTCTCAGGATTGTAGAGAGCCACACTGTCTCCTCTCAGCCTCCTCCGGGCTAAACAATCCCACTCCAGTATCTTCTCTTTTGTGCTTGGACTCCTCAGAAGCAGGGAGGAGTTTAAGGGTCGGTGGGACCACACTGCCTGGGGGCAGGCCGATTAGTGCTTTGAAACTGCAGAAAGGATCCCTGCGGTGGGAGAAGCCTGGGATGAGGGAGAGGAAGCTGTGCCTGACCGTGGGGCAGTGGCAGTGCGGTGGATGCCCCCGGGCGTGCCCCAAGGTGACTCCCGGTGTAGTGGGTGGGTGAAGGGAAAAGCTGACGTGCTGCCTGAGCTCCCTGTGTGGAATTCATCTGCTTCCAAAGCCCTACCTTCAGCAGAGGCTGTGGCAGCTCATGCCCAGCCCTTGGCGTGGTCATGTTCTTCATTCCAGGTGTTCATGCAAGCGTTTTTTTCCCTTCTGCAGGAACACACACAAGCATCTGCCCTCCTCTTTTTTTCCACTGAGCTCTGGGTAAAGCTCTTTTTTCTCAAGTTAGGATTTCCCTGGGAGCTTCTTGTCTGATCTCTGCCCATCCAAAGAGGACAGTGAGGACCACAGTTACACACCATGGTGGCCCATAACGAGTTGGGAACCCCAGCTATTTGGTCTGGTAGTGTATATGGAGGGCACAGGCTGGTTGCTGAGCCAGCAAGGGCTGTTTGGGAGCAGAGATGCTGTCAGGGGCCATGGTACAGCCTCAGTCAGGGACTGAGGTCTCTTCTCCCAGGCAACCATCAACAGAACAAGGGGGACACAGACTTAAGCTGTGCCAGGGCCAGTCTAGGCTGGATGTTAGGAGGAAGTTCTTGACAGAGAGAGTGATTGGCATTGGAATGGACTGTCTAGGGAGGTGGTGGAGTCACTGTCCCTGGAGGTGTTCAAGACAAAATTGGATGGGGCACTTAGTGCCATGGTCTGGTTGATTGGCTAGGGCTGGGGGATGGGTTGGGCTGAATGAGATTGGAGGTCTCTTCCAACCTGGCTGATTCTATGATTCTATGACTGTGTGGCACAGGTAGCTCCCTGGTGAGCAGATCTGCTTTGGGGAGCACTGCAGGCAGGTTTCAGAGGCTTGGAAATGCAGCCCAGCCCCTCTTCCCTGTGTGCTCACCCAACCTTTGCATTCTGCCCCTCTTGGCTCTTAGGTGCTGTACAAGGCTAGGCAGAAACATTATCATGAGGGCAGCTCTGGAGACTGTGCTTCCAGACTTTTTAGTGGGGGCAAAAAACCCAACCCTAAACTTCTTGGTGTTTGTGTTTTGGGGCAGAGGGGGGAAGTTGGTTGCTTCTTCCTTCTCACCAAATCCCCTACTGAAATCTTTTAGGTGGAACCAGATGATGTTTAAGGTCCCTTCCCACTCAAACCATTCCAGGAATCCCTCCTGGAGAGCTTTTCTCTATGGTCACAGCCATTTTGCTCACTTTCCCCTTTCCCCAAACCCTTAAGTTTTCTTTAATGTTGGTCTCCCTGGCTACGAATGACTTGTGTATCTCCTTCCAGCCAAGGTGGGGTTTGAATGCTCCAGTACTTCTGCTTGTTAATTCATGCTGTTAATCAGACACAAAGAGGGTAATTAAATGAGCTTTATGAGCTTTATTCACTGTCAGAAATAAGCTGGTCCAAAAGGTGTGGTCCAAGGTAACAGCACAGGGCTGGGAACCAAGAGTACCTAGTGGCCTCTGCTTATACCACCAGAGCTCCAAGACTGCTTCTGCTGTGGCATCTCCATTCCTAGTGGTATCCATGGGAAGACCTTCAGAGTGTGTTCCTGTGAGGCAGGCTGGAATCTGAAAATGCTGTGGCAAGCACAGCTTGCCTCCCAGTGCCACCTGGGCTCAGAAGCAGCTTGCAGAAAGGATGCTGGAAGTGCTCATGGCAAGCAGCTGTGGCACCTCCCTTCTGCTGTCATCAACTGCTGGCAGGGGAAATACTTCCCTAGGAAGCCCCTGTGTGTCCTGTTCCCATGGCTGTGTCCCAGAAGGGCAGGGAGCTGCTCCCTCTGCTCAGCACTGAGAAGCTAAAGGGCAGGGACTCCTCTGCTGTCCCTTTCCACTGCATGAGTGACAGGAACCTGTTGTGATGGGGCTGAGTGAAGAACTTGTCCTGAACTCTGCTTTGGTGCAACCACAGAGTGGGCAGCAGGGGAGGATGGGCAGGAGATCTCTCTCCAGCTGGTCTGGTTGGTGCTTAGACCTGCTGCTGCTCCCAGTCCCTCATGGACTGGTCAACATCAGATCCTGTTTGTGCTTCTGGACTGGCTTGTGGCACCTCTGTGGCACCTAGCCTGGACCCACCTCCTGCTCTCCTGGGAGTTAGAAGCTCATGGCACTACAAGGAGATGATCCAGTTGCTCCTGAAGCATTTTCCTTGCCCTAGACATAATCTGGGTGAGGGACTGGACTGAATGTGCTGACTTCTGGCCCTCCTGGGATGAATTCAAGTGAGGTAACATTAGAAGTAAGCTTCTGCAGAACAGACTTTGACAGCTGTGCTTTTTATACTCCAGAGCCTGGAGCTCCAGGAAGGCTCTCTGCACTGTGCAGCTGTGTGCCAGGGCTGCCAGTGCCTGCTGGAGGGTCCTGCTCCCCCAAAACCTTTCTCCCTGTCTTCAGCTCAGCCCTAAACTTCCCTGGATGCTTCTCAGAACCCGATGGGGTTTGCCCACTGCTGGGAGCTGACGCTGCAAGTTCTTCACAGCACTTTATAGAATCCGGTGGTGTCCGAGACTGCTTTCCCTGCCGCTAACAGTCTGCCCTCCCCCCCAGGCGATGTGATCGAGGTGTACTACGGCGACAACCGCTTCGGAACGGTGACCGACTCGGGCACAGCCACGCTCAAACCCCGGCCCAGGGTCCGGCCGCTGCTCACCTTCCTGCCCCTGGTGAGTACAATGCAGCTCACTGCCGCGGGGACAGCCTGGGGGAGCTCAGCGTGGAGAAGAGTGCTCTGGGGGCACCTCAGAGCTGCCTCCCAACACCTGAAGGGATCCTCCAGACAGGCTGCAGAGAGACCTTGGCATAAGCTTCAGGTAGCATTGGGTGTTCAGGAGGTGCAGACACCTGCACTTCTCTGGGGGCTTCATCCTCACACAGCCACTGGTGTCTGCTGCTGGCGGAAGAGCAGAGTGCTACAGGCAACCTCACTCTGGGCAACTGAAAGAAACCACAAACGTTAGAGAGTGGCTGGAGCAGCTCTGCTGTGAGCACAGCCTGGGGGAGCTGGGCTTGGTCAGCATGGGGAAGAGAAGCCTCTGGGGGGACCTTAGAGCTGCCTGCCAAGAGCTGAAGGGATCCTACAGGAAGACTGCAGAGAGACTTTTGCTGAGGGTGTCTGAGACGGTCCAAGGGGGAATGGTTTGGAGCTGAGGCAGAGCAGGGTGAGACGGGAGCTGAGGAAGAAGTTCTGCAGTAGGAGGGTGGTGAGAGTCTGGCACAGGCTGCCCAGGGAGGCTGTGGCTGCCTCCTCCCTGCAGGTGTTCCAGGCCAGGTCGGATGAGACTTCGAGCAGCTGAGTCTAACTGAGAGTTGTCCCTGCCCACGGCAGGAAGGTTGCAGCAGATGATCTCTGAGGTCCCTTCCAACCTGAGCCATTCTGTGATTTGTTAGGCGTGTAACTGGTGCCCAGAACCAGCTGGGCTGGGCTGCTCTCATCCTCTACCCAGGGGGAGAAAATAAATGCAAAGTAAAACCACTCTGTAATAAGGCTGGATAGGAGGGATTAGGAGGTGATCCGAGTTCAAGGCTTCTGTTGGACATAGGTGAGAAGCTCGGGGAGGAGACGTCAGCACCATCAGAGCTCCAGGCTCAATTAAAAAGAAATTGCTGAGCCTGGGAGATGTCAGATCTGCCTCATACTGTGTTTTATCTCCCTGATGCTGGCAGCATCTCCTGCACCAGCCAAAGAGACTTCTGGAGAGAGCAGCAGCAGAGCTCTGTGGCCATCACCTGCAGTAGGAATGGGCTGGTCTGCTGTCCCCGGGCTGTGACTGGGAGCTAATGGGGCTCTGCAGGTGCCATAGGGGCACAAGCTGCCAGGGCAGGCAGTTCATATAGCTGAGAGCATAATTAGGAAGTTATGGGGTTACAAAAGGGCTGTGCCCTCTGTGGTGCCTTCCAAAAGATCGTGTCAGGTGAAAAACCTCACCTGGGCTCTGAGGAACCATAGGAATAGTGCCTGAGAAACTCCTCCAGTGGCACAGGCTGGAGTGTGTGACCACAGCTGGCACCCAGCATGGCACCCAGCATCACAGAATCACAGAATGGCTTAGATTGGAAGGGACCTCTGAAGAGCACCCAGTCCAACCCCCTGGCAAAGCAGCATCACCTAGGGTAGGTCACATAGGAAAGCATCCAGACAGGTCTTGAAGGTCTCCAGAGAAGAAGACTCCACAGCCTCTCTGGGCAGCCTGCTCCAGGGCTCCAGCACCTTTACAACAAAGAATTTTCTCCTTATGTTGAGGTGGAAGCTCTTGGGTTCCAGCTTGCACCTGCTGTTCCTTGTCCTCTTACTGGGCACCACTGAAGAACCTGGCACCTTCATCTTGCCACCCCCCTCTCAGATATTGCTGGGCATTCAGGATGTCCATGTCAGCAGGTTTTAGAGTGAAACTGCCAAGTTTGGCTGCTTATTTTTTTTGAGCTTTCAAAAGCTTTACTTGCAGGGCTGTGTGTGGCAGAGGAACTAACAGCTCACATGTCCCCAGGATGAATCCCAAGGGCTCTGAGCCCAGCTATGGAGCTTTTTTTTGCTGGCCCTGAGGGGCTTTTGCCCCTCCTCAGCTGCCCTCATGAGGGTCCCTCTCCTTGCCCTTCTCTTCGAGGAGTAAGAGGTTTCCCTGAAGGAATGAGGAGGAACAAGCAGCACTTTTGAGGACCAGTCTGTGCTGGGTATTTGCATTACTTTGATTAGGTTTGATGATGATTAGATTTGGCAGGGAGGCTTCTGCTGCCACATGCATTGGACACGCCCACCTTAACCCTTTCATTCCACCCACCCACTCCCGGTCTGTGTGTGGGTAGGCTGGAAAGCATCTGCCTGGTAGCTGTGAGTCAGGAGGGTGCACACGCCCTGCCCAGCAGCCTGGCCTGATGGGCTTCATGTGCCTGGCACCTCCCCTGGCACAGAGCAGCTTCCTTTCCCCTGAACTGCCTGGCCCTTGGCCGTCTGAGCTCAGTCACAGCAGAGCCTGCAGGAGAGGGGCTTCACTGAGGGGGCTCTGGGTGCCACCACATGCCTCTGCCTACCAGGTCCCCAGGCACTGCAGATGTGAGCAGAGCTTTGGCATCCTGAGGGAATAAAATTCCTGTAGTTAACCACCAAACTTGCCTGGCTCTGCTTCAAAACAAGGAGTCTGGGGGTAGCTCTTCATGTTTGGAGAAATCTTTACTCTCCCTGAGCCCCCTGCCCTGGGCTGCAAAGCTGCTGTGTTTTGGTGTGGCTTTTGTGACTGGCAGCCTCCAAACTGGTACACACAGTGGGTGGGGGAGGTGGGCTCCTGAGAGTCCCAAGAGTTACAGAACCACAGCCTGGTTTAGGTGAGAAAGGACCTTTAAATCTCACCCAGTCCAAACCCGCTGCAGTCAGCAACTAAAGCAGGTTGCTCACAGCCCCAAGCAGCCTGACCTGGGATGGTTGCAGAGATGGGCAACCTGGGTCTCACCACCCTCAGTGTCAAACATTTCTTCCTCCTCTCCAGTCTGAAGTCTTTCAGCTTCNGCTCGGAAGTCTGTCCCCAGCTTTCTGACCACAGCATCACAAAGTGTCAGGGACTGGAAAGGACCTCAAAGGCTCATTCAGTCCAACCCCTCTGCCAGAGCAGGATCTCCTAAAGCAGATCACACAGATCACCCCTTTGAGCCCAAAGGCCAGCAGATTCCCAGAGCTGGGGGCTGTGAGCACAGGCAGGGTGCCTGAGCTGGGGACAGGGCATCCCTAA
>VWZE01004447.1:353114-366162 GCA_013396675.1 Eubucco bourcierii
AGGGGGAGCAGCGGATCCACCCGGTGACTGGCGAGCGGGTGGAGCGGGGCTCTCCCATGGCGCTGCTGCTGGCAGCCCGGCAGCGTGCCCAGCGGGGCCGGCAAGGGGCCGAAGCGGGAGCCACGCCGCGGGCCAAGCCGGCCCTCAAGTTCGGCAGCGCCTCGTCGGACACCACCTCCAGCACCTCCACCACCTTCCACCGCCACGAGTCCAGGCCCTGCTCCTTCACCGTGGTGCCTCGGCCGTCCGCGGCGGCGCCGGGATGGAGCAAGCCTCCGTCCTTCTCCAGCTCCTCGGAGCAGGGTCGGGACGTGAGGGCGGCGCCAGAGGCGCAGCCCCCAGCCTTCCCTGGGCATCAGCCGCGGGCTGCCGCCTCCAGCCTGCTGCGGGGGCTCCCGGAGCCCGGGCGGCCGAGCCAGCCCCGGCACGGCGTGTCCGGGGAGGAGGAGAACGGGGAGACGGCGCTGGACTACGGCATCATTCCCCCGCCCCCCGAGTTCAGCAACGAGGCGGAGGCATCTGAGGGGTCCCTCCTCGGTCGGGAGGAGAGCCGCAAGCGCCTCAGCTTCCCCGACGGCAGCCGCGGCTCGGAGCCCCCGCGCTACTTCAGGTGGCCTGGCTACGGCCGCAGCTACGGAGCCGGCCGTGAGCCGCCGGCCCCGCTGCCCTCGGAGGCCCGGAGGAACGGCGACATCGCCCCCCAGTACCCGGAGTACGGCGGCTCCGCCGCGTACCTCGGCAGCGGCCCCAACCCTCGCCCGCTGATCAAGAAGCGTTTGTACGTCTCTGAGCCCGACAGCTCCTACCCGCGGGCAGCGCCCACCCCGCGGGGCACCGGCACCCTCTCCTCCTACGCTCCCGGTGGGTACAGCTCCCCGGCTGGGGAAGGAGTCCGCCGCCTCGGCTCTGCCCACAGGAACGGTCCAGCGAGTGCCCAGGGCAGGCGGACATCCATGGATGCTGCTGGCAAAGCGACGCCGTACAGCAGCGCCGGGGCCGATGCCAAGTACAAGGGGCAGAACGGGGACTTCTCGCCCACCAGCGTGGTGGCGACCAGCAGGTGAGTGCCTCCCGATCTGACTTCTGCCTTGCTCTCTGTGTCCCTTTGGCGCCCCGGGGCTGGCCCCAGGTGCTGTGGGACACGCAGTTGTCCCCGCGCCTAGCCAAGATCTCCTCCTGCCACCGTGGTGCAGAGCCGTGGCTGTGGCATTGCCCCTGCCTGGTCCCAGCCATAACCTGGCACTCATTGCTCTCTCTCGGTGTCTCTGAGTGGGGACACATAGTGACAAAAGTCACTCTGCTCCACTGGTGGGGGAAAAAAACAACCAAGAAGAGATTTAGACTGGATGTTAGGAGGAAGTTCTTTACAGTGAGGGTGGTGAGGCACTGGAACAGATTGCCCAGGGAGGTTGTGGCTGCTCCCTCCCTGGAGGTGTCCAAGGCCAGGTTGGATGAGGCCTTGAGTAACCTGTACCAGTGGGAGGTGTCCCTGCCTATGGCAGGGGGTTGGAACTAGATGATCCTTGAGGTCCCTTCCAACCTTACCATTCTATGATTCTGTGATTCTATGAAATGATGATGGACTAACCCCCAAGGGTTTCCTTGGCTTTTGGTGACTTCCCCTCTCTGTTCCCTGCAGGCCTGCCCACAGCAGCTCACCATACGGACCTACCAACACCTTCACGGTCAGGCCTGGGGCACGCCAGCCCATCTCCTATGTCTACCAGAGTGGCCACCGGTAGGCTTGTCCTCAGGCCAGCTCCACCACCTGCACTTGGCTGGGAAGGGCTGAGCAGACTTCTGGGCTGATTGTCTCCTTCTCTGTGGACATCAGGGGCAGCTCCAGCCCAGCCAGCAAAAGCACTGCTTGAAAGTACTGATGGAGAAGGCAGGGAGTGGGCCTGGGGCTCTTCTCAAAAGACTGTTCTGGAGAGTAGTTACTGCAAAGGACAGGCTGCTGCCTTTGTTACACCAGAAAGAATGCTTTGCCTTCCATTCCTCTCTCTGTAGCATAGTCACAATTGCAGCCTGAGAGGTCTTTTAAGCCAAAGAGCATTCTGAGCTCTCTTTGAAGAGCATCACCTGTTTTCAGCTTGGGTTTTCAATTGGTTTAAATCCATTTTGGTTAGGAGTAAAGAGCCAGAGCATAGCTCACTGCAGGGGAGTTAAAATGTGAGGCTGGTGGGATAGAAACAAGGCTTAGGATGTTGAGCTCCTAACCTCTTCTTTCCCTACCTCCTCCAATAGCCTTGAGCAAACCAACAGTGCCACTGCCTTAAGAACAGCTCCTGGCTTTCCAAGCTGAACGGGGGCAGCTCTGCCCCCAAGGTCAGAGCCCCCTTCTCTGAGGGCACCAGCTTGGGGAGCACAGACCCTCACTTTCCTGTGCCTTTTGGTCACTGTAGATGTTTCTGTTGGTAATTACTCCTCATGGCAGAAGGCTGAGGCCTGGGTGGGTGGCTGTGGAGCACTTTGGAGCCTTAAGAGACTGAGCAATCTTTTCTGTTTATCAGCTGGTGGGCATCAGCAGCTCACCAGGGTGCTGTGCCTGTGGTGCTTTCCTTGAGGGGTCTTGTGCCACTTCATACCCACTTAAACCCCACCTCTGGAAGCTAAGCCATGGAATCCTTATGAAATGTTACACTGAGGCTTGGCTCTGCTCTGTCTGACCTGGGGGACTGGGGAGCTGCTTTTCAGTGTGACTGCAGAGCGTTTGATCCTCCCGGTGTGTGGAAGGTCTGTGCTGACATCCAAGGGAGCTGGCTCCCTCTGGTCCCACAGCTTCTTCTCTGGGTGCTGTGCAAGCCTGCCCCTGCTTCCTGCAGTGCCTCTGAAGGGGCTGCTGCTGGCTGTGTGGTGTGGTGGGAGGCAGGAGTAGCCTTGCATGAGGCATTTGGTACTCCAGAGCCAAGCAAGAGAGTCTGATGGTGGCTGTCCAAAGGTTGGAAACCAGAACTTTGCTCTCTTCCTCCTAGGTTACCTTGCTGAAAACTGCTGTAAGATAAGTGTAAAAAAAACCTGTCAAGAGTGTTTTCTGCTGGCTGACAAACTAAAAGCACTTTGAGACGTGAGTCTACTCTGATGGCAAGCACTTTCTGTTCCGGGTCCTTCCCAGGACCCTCGCTTCCACTCCAGTCATCTCTGTGTGCATGGCAGCAGATTTTGCCCTACACAACCCAGCTCAAGAGCTGGTGATGAATTTCCCTTCAGGATGGAATTTCCAAAGGAGCTGCCTGGATATTGTTGTCTTGTTGTTGATGTTCCATGTTATTTTTAAACCTCATCTCACTTAACAGCTGCTTCAAATACTGCAGCAGCTTCAGAGTACCCTGAACTTGACTTTGCTGGGAGTAAAACTGACAGCACAAACACCAGCAGCTGAGGCATTTCTTATGCCAAGTTGCAGTGAGCTTGGAGATTTCCAGATGTGCTCACCACAGCCGATACTGAAACAATACAAATTGAATCTCTGGGCGTTAGGTTTTGAAGCATTTGTGGCAAAAGGGACTCTGGAGTAACTGTTTGGGTGCTTCGGTGTGGCAGTGCCAGGGTGAACAGCACCTCCTGAAGCAAAAGATTTCTGGAGGCTGGAGGTAAAGCTGTGATCCTCTCTGAGTGACTGCAGGGTCATGTTTTTGTGTTGGATGAAATCTCACCAATTTAACTTGAAAGAGAAGCCCTCTCTGATACGATTCCAGCCTAATTGCTGGGTTGGCTTCGGTTTGGCTTTTGGTTTATTTCCAAAGTATAACTGCAAATTACCTCTCAAAAGCAATTCCAAATGGAAAGCCTTGTTGGGAGACTTCAGCAGGGTGGGTTGGTGTGATTTTTTTCACCCCCTCAAGGATGTGAGTGTGTGTCTCCCACAGGGTTTGTTTGCTCTGTTTTAGAGGAAAACTCCAACGCTGGCATCTGCCTTGAATTTCACATTTGCTGTTTCACCCAGACATGGAGCTCCTGTATGGTGTTTCAATGTGGAACCTCCTGTTCCTAGCATATTTGTTTATTTTAGGTATTAGAAGCATGATCATGTTAAGTCAGGTTTATGAAACAGCCACTGCCCAGGCACTGCAGAGCAGGCTTCAGCTGTAGCTAAACTAGGCAGGACTCTGCCCACAGTTGTAGAACTGGTTGGCATGGATGTTTCACAGGCAGGGGAGCTGCTTTGGATGTTTCACAGGCAGGGGAGCTACTTTGGATATATCACAGGCAGTGGAGCTACTTTCTTCTTCCAAACACTTTGGACTCTCTCTGCTTTTGAATGCATTAAGCAAAATTCTAGTGTTTCAGTCACAACTAGAGCCATTGTACTGGGCTCACTGGGAGCTGTGTGACAAAGAAACCACTGTCAGAGCTGCTGGCAGCCAGAGCACTTGTGGAGAAAGCTAAACCCATAGTGAAGAGCCAGGAGCAGTGACAGGCAAGAGCTCCCTGGTCCTTAGTCAGGGAAGCACCTGAATAAACTCTGCACCAATTCCTGTTTCTGCTCCTCCACAGCTCTAAATTTAGAAACAGAAAAGAAAGCAGCTAAGGGTAGAATGGAGCAAACCAACCTGTCTTACAGCCCAGTCTTAGCACTGGAAGCAACCTTGAAGCCTGACAATGGAATTCTTTTCACTCCAGCCCTCTCAGATGCAGCAGTTTGGTCATTCAAGTCTTGATACGACTGAAATTATCCCCTGCAGCTGCCTCTTCCTCAAAGTGCCTGTTAATGTAGAATGTAAGCCAGAGCTTTCCTTGTAAAGTGTTGAACAAAGTCTGTTATTTATGAGTGCCACTGAACACCAACCTTCTTGCATTAAATATGACTGAACCTATTGTCTCCTGTGTGCTCTGACTTATTTTAGTCTTGCTTAAGTGGGCTGTCTGCTCCAAGGTGGAGATCTTGGCTCTGCATCAAGAAGAGTGTGGCCAGCAGGGCAAGAGAGGGGATTCTGTCCCTTTGCTCTGGTGAGACCCCACCTTGAGTACTGCATCCAGTCCTGGTGTCCCCTGCAGAAGGAGGACACAGAGCTGCTGGAGCAAGTCCAGAGGAGGCCATCCAGAAGATGAACGTCTGGATAGCAGGCTGGAGCAGCTCTGCTATGAGGACAGGCTGAGGGAGCTGGCATTGTTAGCCTGAAGAAGACTCCAGGGGGACCTTGGAGCTGCCTTTCAGTACCTGAAGGGATCCTACAGGAAGGCTGCAGAGGAGCTTTTCACAAGGGCGTCTAGAAGCAAGGCAAGAAGGAATGGTTTGACACTGATGGAGAGCAGGGTGAGGCTGATCTTGGGAAGAAGTTCCTCACTGTGAGGGTGGTGAGACCCTGCAGCAGGCTGCCCAGGGAGGCTGTGGCTGCCTCCTCCCTAGAAGTGTTTAAGGCCAGGTTGGATGAGGCCTTGAGCAGCTGAATCTAGCTGAGAGCTGTCCCTGGCCATGGTGGGGAGGTTGGAGGTGAGCTCTTAGGTTCAACCTAAGCCATTCTATGACCTTTGAATGTAGTTAAAAAACCAAGAAATCATGGCTCAAACTGGCTCCAGCAACAGCCTCAGCCTACCTAGAGTTTGGTCCATTTTCTGCCCACCACTTGTTGATATAAATTCTGTGGCAACCTGAAGTGATTTTTGGAGGCTGGATGAAGCTGTGAAGGAGCTGCTGGCCCCAGCTGCCCTGTGGCTCCTGGAACAAGCCCTTGTGCCCAGCTGGCTGGTGGAGGAGCTGGTGCTGTTCAACCTGTGCTGCTTCTATAAATAGTTGTTGGGTTTGAGCTTTCCATGAGGAACGAAACTCCCAAGCCCATTTGCAAGTCCAGACTAGAGCCCTGTGCTGGAAACCAAAAACGCAGAGTGAGCAATGCAACATGAAAGGCAGCCTGCCCTGCACAGGCTCCCTCCCCTCCTCAAAATTATACCTGTTTGCATTCTCCTCTTTAATCCAGCCTCAGAACCAGGTTCTTGGGCAGGGAAATGTGTGTATGTGTGTGTGTGGGGGGGAGGGGTGACTTGACAGAATGTCAGTGGCTGGAAGGGACCTCCAAAGGTCTCCTATAGCAGATCATGCAGGAACACATTCATAGAATCACAGAAAGTCAGGGGCTGGAAGAGACCTCTAAAGTTCAGCCAGTCCAACACCCTGCCAGAGCAGGATCTCCTAGAGCAGATCACACAGGAACACATCCAGGTGAGTTTTGAGTATCCCCTGAGAGGGAGACTCTACACCCCCCTGGGCAGCCTGTGTCAGGGCTCTGTCACCCTCACAGGGAAAAAAATTCCTCCTCATGTTTAGATGAAAACTTCCTATGCCTCAGCTTCCACCCACTGCCCCTTGTCCTGCCACTGGGCATCTTGAAGCTTCCACCCACTGCCCCTTGTCCTGCCACTGGGCATCTTGAAACTTCCACTCCAGCCATAATGTACTCACAGAAGGGTCCCCAGAAGTGAGGAGCACACAGCCTGGAGCTGGTGTGAGCATACCCCAAACACAACTCACCCACATCCCTCTGCAGACACCGACAATCAACACCCTTTGACGCGATGGTGTTGGCAGCGTCTCTGCTGGCACTGAGTAACCAGCAGCGTTAGTGTCACTGTTTAATAAGGTTGGGGTCACTGCTCAGCCTTGCTGTGACTCCTTCACACAGCCAGGGCCAGGCAGCTCAGAGCCAGGCTAACACAAGCAGCTCCTACCCACACTGCAGCTCTCTGTGCCTCTTCTGATGGCAGAGGCCAAGTGCCAGCAGCTAAAAGAGAGGAGACTCCAGAGCCCCGGGCGAGGTGCGGGGATGCTGCCTTGCCCTCTGCAAGCTGGCAGCTGCTGCCCTCCTCTGGCAGCACATTCGCTCTTTTTTTTTTTTTTTTTGCCAGACCCTGAAGGGTTTGTGGTTTTGCGGGGCTGCCCCGCTAGAATTAGAAAAAAAATGGTTTGGGCTTGGAAGGGACCTCCAAAGGGCATCCAGTTCAACCCCCCTGCAGTCAGCAGGGGCATCCTCCACACAGCCTCATCAAACTTCACCTTGTCTCCAGGGATGGGGCCTAAACTACCTCCCTGGACAACCTATTGCAGTGCTCCAGCACTCATGCTAAAGAATTTGTTCCTCACATCCAATCTAAATCTGCTCTGCTCTCATTTCAAACCATTGCCTCTCACCCTATCACTGCAGGCCTTTGGAAATAGCTCCTCTGCAGCTTTCCTGTAGGATCCCTTCAGATATTGAAAGGCAGCTCTAAGGTCCCCCCAGAGGCTTCTATTTTCCATGTCCCTCAGCCTGTCCTCGCAGCTGCTCCAGGCCCCTGATCATTTGTCCCTCCTCTAGACCCCTCCATCAGGCCCATGTCCTTCTTGAGGGCTCCAGAGCTAGAAGCTTTTCAGCAACTGTAAAGCCAGGGGTAACATAACACTCGTGAACTGTTGTTGTCAATTCAGGCTTCACCTTCCCCCATGATGGTCTCACCATGGACTGTTGTTTTGCTCACAGGGTGACAATGTGGGGACCTCAGCATGGTTTAATAATAGCTGCTATTTGAAGGGGGATTTTTACAGCTCTGCACAGTGGAAATCCTGCTCCAAGGTGTGGAAGGAAGAGCTTCCCCAGAAGCAGCAGGACTTGCAGCCTGCCTGGCTGAGGAATCACAGCAGCCTGGCACTGAGCAGTCATACAGTGCATGTTTATTGAACAGGTTTCATATCAAGAGACTGAAATCACAGCTTCACTTTGGCTGTGGGCACGACCTCAGCTGGCTCCTCAACCACCACAGTGGTGGCCTAGTGAAGCTTACACCCAACAAGTAAAAACTCATTTAAAAACTGCCTCACACCTTCCCCAAGACAACTCTTTCACAGACAGCACAAGACCTGCTTCAGTTCTCAGTACACCATCAGATGGCCACAACAGGTTAACATTTTTGGCTCTTCAAAGGGTACTTTTGAGGAATCCTGTCAGTTTTGTTTCTCAGTTTTTGGCCTTTTCCTTGTGCTACCCTGCTCTAGACCAGCAGTTTGCTCAGTAAGCACCTGTGGGACAGAGGGATTCAGAAAGCAGCACACCAGGTTTAAAGAGCATGAGGAAAGTACAAAGCTGGGCAAGCTCAGTCTGTCTGAAACTGAAGTGTGGGCTCTACATAACTTGGGTCAATCAAACCTCCTATTTCTGCAGGGATAGGTCCAGTGGAAGTGGTGTATTCAGTGCTGCCATGGTGCTAAAGACACAAGGAGCAATCATGGCATTTTTGTGTGGCTGCTCAGGGCTGCTTTATTCTGACTAGGCAAAGTTAGGGCAGACCAAGCTGTACCTGAGCAGTGGCAATGCATGCAATCTTTTTTTTTTTTTTTTTTAATTAAATATGTTTCAGAGAAACTGTTTAGTTTGAAAAGTATGTGCTACACTACAAAAAACACCTCTAAGGATTATGTGGAGCCTGTTGTGGGGGGAGGCTTGGCTCCCTCAGTCGCTGGCACAAGAAGTCACTCAGCACAAGTGCTTAAGAAGTCTCATTTATCACTAAGCAGTGTTTATGGGAGCAAGCACATGGAAACTGAAGTCCTTAGTCCAGTTTTTCCCTTACACAAGCTTTTGTTCACAAGTTTTTAACTCTGAATGAGTTGTCTTCAGCACAGAGGAGATGAAGCAGGATGTCCAACACCACAGCTCCTACGTTCTCTTGGCTTTCAGTAGGCTACAGCAACAGCCTCTTTGAGCTGGCTTCAGCTAAGTCCATGCTGGGCATCACAGCTCCCAGACTTCAGCAGGTCGTGCACTGTCAGGAAGGTGTTTGATTACAGGGCTACAGCTGGCATCCTGATCATCCAGCACACAAAGCTCCACACCAGGCACTGCAGTTCTGCTACCAGTGAGTAACCAGTGCTCACAAGGGGATACACACCAGATGCTGCAGACCAACCCTCTCAACCACATGCTGCACCGAGGACAACAGTGGAACCCTTCAGGTCTTGAAATGCCAACACATCCTCCTCTTCTGTTGGAAGAACTGGTTTGCACAGCAAGGGTGAGGCTCTCACATCCAACAAGAGGTGGTGTTCTTAACCTCCTCCCCCATACGTTTCTGTTACTGGATGGAGAACTGAGGGAGCGACTGAGTCTTTCTGACACTGATACCCAGTTCCCTGTCTCTCCAACTCTCCTCTGTGCCTGAAGTCAATTTTTTTTTTTCTGGGTAAAATGCTGAAGTCTTGTCACAGGTGCCACCAGCTCTTGAGGAGAGGGTAAAGCTTGGTTTGTAACTAACTTATGCCTATCTCAAAACTACTACAGCACCCTCTTTACTCACAAGCCTCAAGGCAGCCAACAGACCATACTTTGCTCCAGTTCACACACCTCTGACTTCAGCAGAATCAAACTTATGCCAGGAAGGAGTCTGGACCACGAGTTTATAAAACTATTCTTTTACACAGTTGACTCCAGAAGCTTCACCTGTTGGTATGGGAATAGTGTGATGTAAAACCTGATGATCCCATCCAACTGTGGTGAGCAAGGCATCATCTGAGGGGGACCACGACAAGCCTTTGACAAAGTCTCGGTGAGAACGGCTCCTGAACCTGCGAGACAGAGACACTGTTATAGCCACTGAGGCCTCAGGGGCTCCTGCAGTTCCCGACTGCTGCTGCTCCCCTGCTGAAGGAGCACTTTCATCATCCACTCAGCATGTAATTAGCTTCACGAGAGGGCAACAATAAACACAGCAGCGCAAACACTGTCTGGTACTTACACCTCTGAGAGGTTTGAGTCCAGAACAGCTACGGAACAGTCTTCACTGATTGTAGCCAGTAAGGGTGAGCTGGAAGACAGAGGAGATCACTCAGAACAAAGACAGAGAATAGCAGAGTCACAAAACAGATTAGGTTGTAGGGGACCTCAGAGATCATCTACTGCAACCACCCACCACATCCAGGGACACCTCTCAACTACATTCAGCTGCTCAAGGTCTTGTCCAACCCAGCCTTAAACACCGCCAGGAAGGAGGCAGCAACAAGCTCTGTGGGCAACCTGTTCCAGTGTCTCCAGACCCTCATAGTGAAGAACTTCTTCCTCAGCTCCACCCTAATGCTGCTCTGCCTCAGCTTCAAACCATTCCCTCTTATCCTGTCTCTAGACAGTCTCATGAGAAGTCTCTCTGCAGCCTTCCTGCAGGATCCCTTCAGCTATTGCCAGGCAGCTCTAAGGTCCCCTTGGAGTCTTCCCCAGGTTGCACACACCCAGCTCCCTCAGCCTGTCCTCACAGCAGAGCTGCTCCAGCCCTTGGATCATCTTTGTGGCCTCCTCTGGACTCACCCCAAGAGCTGAAAGCATCTTAGGAGTACCCTTGTGAAAGGCACTTGTCTTGGGGAGCCTGATGCAGGTAACAGCCAATGAACAGGTAATAGATCTTACAAAAACGGTTCCACCACCACCATTTAGCAGGTTGTCAGCACACTAAGTGACAATATTAGTGTCAGAAAGTAAATCCCTCTCCAAGCAGAGGTGACTGGAATTAGAAAAGACCCAGAGGGATTGGGTCAGTAATTCTGGAACCTCACAGTCCATCTGCTTGATGGCCTCTCGTAGGTTTTACTCTGAGAAGATTTAAGGTTCTCAGTGTGTGCAGTCAGAGTTTGCAAGTCATCACCAGACCCTACCTATGTGCAGAAAATGCAAACCCTGTGACACTTCGGATGTGCACAGAAGAGCTTAGGGCAGCATCAGGATTCTTCGTGTCTACCAGGGCAACTGTTCCGCTTTCATCACCTTCAGAGGAAAGGAGAAGGAAGGAATCAGCAAAGCTGCCACATGGAAAGAGAAATCTTGGTAAAAGCCAAAGGGGATCACTTCTTACCCAGAGCAAAGATGTCACTTCTCTGTGGATGCCACATGGCTGAGGTAGGGATGTAATTACAGGCACTGCAAACTGGAAGAAGTGTGAAGAGAGTCAGTACAGAGATACTCCTGCATCATCTCCTCCAACGCTGCAATCACACCAAGACGAGCATTTGGGAGCTCACTGTATTTCTGTGATGGTGCTGGGACTTAGTCCTAGCAGCCTTCTCTGCCCAAACTGTATGCTCACTAGGTGTGAAGTTAGCCCGTCATTGAGTCAGCCACGAAAGAAACTCTTTCTTCCAACAAGTCTCACACACACAGCAACTACACATGGAAACATACCAATTCGAGTAGCTGGCTTGGGGCATCTGGTGTCCCACAGCAAAGTTCTGCTGTCCTAAAAACCCAAAGTGAACAAAAAGGTTTGAACAATGTCTTTGTGGCAGGCACAATCCCAGATTCACTGCAAACTGCTACTGACCCACGCTCCAAACCACACCACCTCCTCCAAACTGCTACTGACCCACGCTCCAAACCACACCACCTCCTCCAAACTGCTACTGACCCACGCTCCAAACCACACCACCTCCTCCAAACTGCTACTGACCCACGCTCCAAACCACACCACCTCCTCCAAACTGCTACTGACCCACGCTCCAAACCACACCACCTCCTCCAAACTGCTACTGACCCACGCTCCAAACCACACCACCTCCTCCAAACTGCTACTGACCCACGCTCCAAACCACACCACCTCCTCCTTTGTGTTAAAATGATGCTGCTCTTTCAGCCAGCCCCAGGGCAGACCTAGGAGCCCCCCACAACCCAACAGAGATCAGTGTGGGAAGCTGGAACACTGAAATGACACAGGTGTGCAGCTAGGAACAAAGCAGATGATGCCTCACTAAGGGCATGTAACAGTAAATAATGGAAGTTAAAAGACATTTCCATCAGTTAGATTTAGACAGAGAATGAGCTTTACCTCAGCACAGGACAGGAACATGGTCTCCTTACCAGGACAGGAAGCCACACTTGTCACTGCACCAGCATGAGCTGCCAAAAGCACAAAAGGACAAACAGCATCAAGAACTGTATCCAACTTTCCCACTCATTCCCCAGGACCTCAGAAGGCACAGCAGTAAAACAAAGACTATTTCATGCCCAGGCACAGGGCAACTTCTGCTCAGGAACAGCCAACTGCAGCTTCCTAGCAAACCCAGGAGCTGCCAAAGCCACCCAGAGCCACTGTGGCCACATCCCTGTGACACGCATCAGCCTGAGGACGTCTCTCCAGACAGTTACAAAGGGGCTGGTGGGGAGAGGATGGAACAATGCATGACCTCTGGTGTGGCTGGTGAGCACAGTTCACCCTCAGCCAAGAAGCTGTTGTTCAGGACATACATGGGTCAGGAGATCAACGAGCACATCCAGGTGGAAAAAGATTTCAGCAGAGAAGAAATGCTCTAAAGAATGCTTGGAGTCTGGGCAAACTAAGCCTTGGGACATGCCTTTTGTGGGGGGAAAACAAAAGGGCAGACAAAGCAAGAAGGCTGTGCCGGGAACTTCGCAGATGACAGCCGCCCAGAGCGGTCTGAAGCTGGGGGATGAGCAGGGCTGCAGCCCCCAGCCACGGGGCTGGTGTAGCACTCACCTCTGTAGGAGTGCAGCACCGTCTCCTGCGACAGGTCCCAGACCTTCACGCTGCGGAGGAAAGCAATCGGTCAGCGCCCAGCAGCGACCCGGGCAGGGCGTCTGGGCTGGCGGCACTCACCAGAAGTCCCTGCCGCCGCTGACAGCCTGCGCGCTGCCGGCCAGCACCGACACGGCCATCGTGATGTCGTCGTGCTCATATTTGCAGAACTTGTTCACGATCAGCGTCTCCTTCTCGTCCAGCTCCCACAGCTCCACGGCGCCTGCGGAGAAGCAGGGGGGCACCCACCTCAGCAGGCGGGCACCCACTTCAGCAGAGGAAGGTCCGGGGGGGATCCCCTTTGCTTACCGGTGTCAGAGGCCACCAGGATGCCCCTGTCGGCCACCCAGCAGAGGTCGGCGACGCCCGCCTCGGTCTGGACGCCGGCGGTGCAGAAGCCCTCGCTGGGTGCGCGGCGGGGGTCGGCGAACACCCAGAGGGAGCCGGTCCAACAGCGCCCGCTCAGCGCCGAGGCGCCCAGCAGCAAGGCCCCGTCTGCGGGAGAGGCAAAGAGAAAGGGCCGCTGAGCGCCCGCTGCCGCTCCCCGAGGGGCCGCGCAGCCCCGGCG
>VWZE01004447.1:387706-403199 GCA_013396675.1 Eubucco bourcierii
CTGGGAGTGAGTGTGTCAGAGCTGGGAGTGAGTGTGTCAGAGAGCTGGGAGTGAGTGACTGAGTGTGTCTGCCTGCTGGCTCCCCCAGGGCAGCAGTGCCTGTGTGGGAGGGAGCTGGAGCTGCCAAACCAGTATGGCCCAGTGGCTTTGCCCATCAAACAGCTGGGACGAGGCTCTGTTGCAGCTTGGAAATGGTTCCTCGGTTGTCAGCCCCTGGAACTGCAGCTTCAGACAGGGACTTGATGATCCTGAAGGGCTTTTCCCACCCAAACAATTCCATCTCCCTGCCTGTCTGTGCCTTTCAGAGCCTGTGCCATTGTACTGGAGTTTTTTAATGGTTTTCCTCGGGGTGGGGGCATCCAGTGAGGGCAGCCAGGGCAGAGCAGCCAGCACCGGATCCCATCTGAAGCCAAACTCACCCACACGGCAGTGACCTTTCCCAGGCTGTGGGAGCAGGGATCCCCCCACTCCCTATCCAGCAACCCCTCCCCAAGGCTGTTCCCTCCTCCCAAAGTACCTGGAGCCCTGAGTGGGACCTTTTGCTCCCTGGCATCCTGCCCAGGGCTCAGAGTCATCACTGCCCCCAGCCACAGCAGTTTGGAGCCTTCACCTCCTGGGTACCAGGAGAAATTCCTCCTCCCTGGGTCTCTGCAGAGGCTTTTCCACGGGGCTCTGGGCAGGCTCTGGGCAGGTGGCAGCAAATGTGGGATCCAGCCAGAGCCTGGTGCCCACCATGCCCTCTCCCCACCAAGGACTCTTCTGCACAGCATAGAACTTCCCCTCCCTGCTCTTCATTAGGGATTGTTTTAAAATTCCATAAACCCAGCCTGGAATAAATCCTGGGGAGATGAAAGGGAGGCAGGAGCTGGCAGGAGGCTCCTGGAAGAAGCACTATTTATACAACTTGCTGGCTGGCAGCAGAGGAGCAGCTTGGATGTTTTATAAACTCTGATGCTGATCAATTTGCATCTAAGAACAGTGAGGCTGGGGGAGGCAGAGCAGGGTGAGGAAGGCACCAGAGCCAGGGACCTGAGTTCTTCTTCCCAGCTCTTCTCCCCTGTAGTGCTCTGTGGAAGTCTCGTGCTGTGGGCAAGCCCTGCAGGATGGGGAATATCTCAGTGTCACTTCTGAAACATGGCTCAGCCTCTGACTGGCACCCACAGACTAATTCATCACTGTCAGCAGAACCAGTTGTAGTGGGTGGAGCTTTTACTTCCCCTGGATCTCTTTTAGGTGTGGGGTTTTGTTTTTTCCCCCTCCCCTGCCTTTTCTTCTCTGATCAAAGCAAGATTGTATTTATAGCATGGCCATTTATGTCTGGGTAAGCCCAGAATGGCCCCAATGGCTTAAAGGGATTTACTCCAGATTTACAGGGGTGTAATGAACAGGGGCACTTGGTCCTGGCTGCACTAATCCTCCCCAAGGCTTTCCCCAAGGCACAGCAAGTCACATGGGAAGGAGCAAGCAAAACCCCACAGGTCCCTTTCGAGGGGATAAAGAGAAGGCTGCAAAACCAGAGGGGCACAGGGTACTGGGGTGTGCACAGGGACAGTGCTTCGGGTGTCCCCAAGGCACCTGCAGTGTCCCCAAGCCCCCATGGTGTCCCCAAACCCCTATGGTGTTCCCAAACCCCCATGGGTGTCCCCAACCACCTATGCCGTCCCCAAGCACTTGTGGTAGCCCTCAAGCCCTCATGGTGTCTCCAAGTCCCCATGGTGTTCCCTGGCCTCTGTGGTGTCTCCAAGCCCCTGGAGTATCCACAAGCCCCCATGGAGTTCTTCAAGCCTCTGTGATGCCCCCCAGAGTCCCCAAGCCACTCTAATGCCCCCAGCCCCAGTGGTGTCCCCACGCAGGTCTCTGAGCCTGAGCTCTGTTGGGCAGTTGTGTCCTGATTTGTAGTACAACACATGACAGGCTCAGGGAGTCCTTAAGACTGGAGAAGACTTCTTTTAGATAGGGTCCCACAGGGGTCAGTGCTGGGACCAGTTCTGTTCAATGTATTCATCAATGACCTGGCTGAGGGCACAGAGGGCACTGGCAGCCGATGGCACCAAGCTGGGTGCAGTGGGTGCCACACCACAGGCTGTGCTGCCATTCAGACAGACTGGGACAGGCTGGAGGGGTGGGCAGGGAGAAATGGAAATTCAACAAGAGAGTCTGGCATCTGGGAAAGAACAGCCCCAGGGAGCAGGAGAGGTTGGGGACTGAGCTGTGGGAAGGCAGCAAAGGGGAAAAGGTGGGTGGGAGGGTGAGCATGAGCCAGCAGTGTGCTCTGGTGGGCAGGAGGGGCACTGCCATCCTGGGGTGGGTTAGAAAGGCTGTGGTGAGTAGGTCAAGAGAGGTTCTCCTGCCCTTCTGCTTTGCCCTGCTGAGGCCACATCTGGAGTCCTGTGTCCAGTTCTGGGCCCCCCAGGTCAAGAGGGACACAGAACTGCTGGAGAGAGTCCAGCACAGAGCCACAAAGATGCTGAAGGGAATGGAACAGCTCTGGTAGGAGGAGAGCCTGAGGGAGCTGGGGCTGGGAGCTTGGAGCAGAGGAGCCTGAGAGGTGCCCTCAGCAATGGGTATCAATGTGTGCAGGGTGAGAGGCAGGAGGCTGGAGCCAGGCTCTGCTGGGTGATGCCCAGTGCCAGCACAAGGGCAATGGTGGAAGCTGAAGCAGAGGAGGTTCCATGGAAACATGAGGAGGAATTTTTTGCCTGTGAGGGTGACAGAGCCTGGCACAGGCTGCCAGGGTGGTTGTGGAGTCTCCCTCTCTGCAGATATTCAAACCCCTCCTGGATGTGTTCCTGTGTGATCTGGTACAGGAGATCCTGCTCTGGGATTGGACTGGCTGAGCTTTGGAGGTCCCTCCCAGCCCCTGACACTGTGACTCTGTGAATTAATAATGAACCCACCCCATTTTGCCCCTTTTCCCCCTCCAAACCCACAGCACCTGGGCTCTGTTGGAGTCTCCTCCCACCCCAGGTGTGGCCACTTTGCCCTCTCCACTCACTCCCCTATTTAATCCCCCCCAGGACAAGCAGAAGCCCCAAGCTGTGCCCAACTGGGCAGAGGATCCTCCTCCTGTGGTCACTGGTGAGTGCCCCTGGTGCACATTGGGTGAGTGGTGGAGGTTACCAAAGGCTGGGGGGCCTGGTGGCCCCCCAGTTAGCTAGGAACAGATCTCATTGATGGTCACTGCAGCACAGAACTGTCAGGGCTGGAAGGGACCTCAAGGATCTTCTAGTTCCAAGCCCCCTGCCATGAGCAGGGACAGCTCAGGCTAGATTAGGTTGTTCAAACCCCTCCTGGATATGTTCCTGTGTGATCTGGTACAGGAGATCCTGCTCTGGCAGGGGTTGGACTAGCTGAACTTTGGAGGTCCCTTCCAACCCCTGACACTCTGTGACTGTGATTCTGAGCTCATCAAGCCCAACCATGCCCCCAACAGCACCCTCGATGCAGCTCAGAGAGAAGACACCCTGGGGGTCAGTGCTCACATCACAGCCCTCCAGCAACAGCTTCCCAGGACAGAAATCAAGAGGGAGGTACAAGTGAGGAGGAGGAAGAGAAATACTTTGGTCTTTATTTGCTCAGAGGTAGTACTGAGAGCAAACTGTTCTGAAGGAAGTGGTCCAGAGGGGGTACAGGGTGCTGGAGCCTGCCCAGGATTTCAGCTGCATGCTGGAGCAGGCTTCACAAACAGGAAGGTGAGCTGGAGGCAGCCAGGCTCGGGAGGCTGCCAGCGGCAGGTTCACCAGGAGGCTCTTCAGGAAGGAAGCATCATTTGTACCTTTTTATTTTTAATTCCTGTATATTTGGCCCCAGCTGTTTCCATGCTGGCTGGTAAAAAACTGAGGCTTTTTTTGTCCCACCGCTACCTCAGAGGTGTTATTTGGTCCCTTAGGGCAGGATTTCTTGTTCTTTGCTGTCTGTTTGCAGTGAGACACTCACAGACTGGAGTAAAGAAATTGGGTTTACTGATGACACTCATTGCCAGGATTGCTGCCCTGATCTGGGGGAATAGGAATCATTCAATCCATAGCTTTGGAATCTCCTACGGATGCACTGGGGCTGGCCTCCTGCTGCTGGAGGAATCAGCACACACTTACCCCACACTGGATGGGAATTTCACCTGAGTGTATCCTAACAGCACAACTTTTGTGACATGATTTGTGCAGCCTCACAGCACCTCGGGGCACTGGTGGAGCTGGGAGATGATGGGATGGCAGGGTGGGTGGAAGGGTCACAGGCTCACAGGATGTCAGGGGCTGGAAGGGACCCAGGGAGCTCATCCAGTCCAAGCCCTCTGCCAGAGCAGGACCAATCTAGCTCATGTCACACAGGAACACATCCAGCCAGGCTTGGAAAGGCTCCAGAGAAGGAGACTCCACAGCCTCTCTGGGCAGCCTGTGCCAGGGCTCTGGGACCCTTCCAGGCAAGAAATTGCCCTTGTGTTGAGCTGGAATGTCCTGTGCTGCAGCTTCCATCCATTGCTGCTTGTCCTATCCCAGGCAGCAGTGAGCAGAGCCTGTCCCCCCTCTCCTGACCCCCAGCCCTCAGAGTTATAAACATTGATTCAATCCCCTCTCAGCCTTCTCCTCTCCAGACCAAGCAGCCCCAGGTCCCTCAGCCTCTCCTCCCCAGGCAGTGCTCAGCATCCTCACAGCCCTCCCTTGGACTCTCTCCAGCAGGTCCCTGTCCCTCTGAAACTGGGGAGTCCAAACCTGAAGGCAGCACTCAAGATGAGGTCTCATCAGGGCAGAGTAGAGGCAGAGGAGAACCTCCTTGGACCTGCTGGACATGCAAGCATGACAGGTTTTGGCTGAAGGTCTTTTCTAACCCATTCAGTTCTCTGATGCTCTCCCTCAGTGGCCTTGCTATGGGACAGAGCAGGGAGCAGATCTGCAGCAGGAGCAGACAGATCCAGTGCCCAGCCCTGCCCTTTCTGCTGCACACCAGTGCCTGTTGGATTGCCTTATCTTGTAGAAGTTTAATCTGTGGAGGATATCCTGTGTGTCCCCCACCTTTGCCTGCCTGGCCCCCACAGCCATTAGGGCTGGAAGGATCTCCAGAGCAGCCTCCTTACCTGCTGAGCACAGGGCAGATAACACTGCACAGGGAGGGATCAGAGCCCTGCAGGTTCCTTGGTTACCCAGAGCAGATTTTCTGATCAGCTCTTAAAGCAGCAAAGCCACTGACAAATGGACAGTTCCAGCCACCTTGAGCTGCAGCCTGGCAGGCTCTCTGCCATGGTGGGGGGCAGAGCCTCAGAGGGGTCTTTGCTGGAGATGTGCCTGCACCAGACCCAGCTTTGAAAACCCAAGGAGCTCCCTGCCCTACCCGTCTGGTGCCAGCCTGGCTCTGCTGTGATGCAGCTTGGAGGGAGTGGGTCAGTCTTTGTGTTTGGAAGGGTGGAGAAGCCACAGCTCTCACCAGCATCACCCAGAGCTGCCAGCCCACCTAGTCCAAGGGCTGCAACTTGAGACCTGGCTCCAGCTCCTTGTGCTTGGTTCTGCCATCCACAACTGCCTTGTCCTCTGGAGCCACTCATCTTGGGTGGGCATTTCAAAGCTGCAAGTAGCTCATCTCTAACTCCTCCTAAAGCAGCTCCAATCTTGTCAAGCCCCCACTCAGAAGATCATAGAGCCATAGAATGGTTGAGGTTGGAAGTGACCTCAAAGGGACCTCAGCCAGTTCCAACCCCCTGCCTTAGGTAGGGACAACTCCCACTGGAACAGGTCTCTCAAGGACTCATGTAGCCTGGTCCTGAACACCGCCCTGGGCAACCTGTGCCAGTGTCTCACCACCCTCCCTGCAAAGAACTTCTTCCTAACATCCAGTTTCAATCTCCCCTCTGCCAGTTCAAACCCATTTCTCCTCCTCCTGTCATTCCAAGCCCTTGCCAATAGTCTCTCCCCAGCCCTCCTGTAGGCCACTTCAGACCCTGCAAGGCCACTCCAAGGTCTCCTGGAAGCCTTCTCTCCAGGCTGCAGAGCCCAAACTCTCTCAGCCTGTCCTCATAGCAGAGCTGCTGCAGCCCTCAGATCTTCAGGGCAGGTGGAAATCTGCTGATTTTCACACCCAGTTTGAAATGTGGACCAGGACTCAGCTCCAGATCAGAGGTTCCAGGCCCAAAGCACCACTTGATGGGGTGGTAGCAGTGGGCAGCAGCCAGAGGCTTGCTCTGCAAGGATTTGAGGTGACAGCACAGGTCACTGCACAGTGAGATATGGTGACACTGCAAGAAGTACACCAAGCACAGGTCTTAGCAAGGGATTACTCATCCTCACTTTGCGTCAAACCTCGGTGGAAACCCCCTGTGTGTACTGGCAGGGCACCTGGGGAGGCAGCAGAGGGGACCAAGTCTCATCAGAGCCAGCGCTGATGATCCGCTGCCTTCTCACTGGTGCTGAAGATGTTGCATGCCTGGAAGGTCGAGCTGAATCAACAGGGAGGCTGTGGAGGAGACGTCCATGGCTCCTAGCCAGCCTGGAAAGTAGGCTCCAAGCTCAGGATCAGTGCAGAGGGGCTGGAGCCTGCTCTGAGCCGCCCCTTTGTTTGTTGCCAAAGGATGGAGGGTACGAAGCAGAGCAAAGGAGCTGCTGGCAGGGGAGCCCTGGCAGCCTCCCGGTGGTGACAGGAGCCGTCAGCGAGAGCCTGTCAGTCTGGTATGTGGCAGCTCACCGCAGCACAGCGTGCAGGCAGTAACAGCAGAGATTGGAAGGGCTGATAGCCCTCTGGGCCTGCTGCAGCTCTGGAGGTATCAGTGGAGGTTTGTGTTATTGAGGCAACACCAAGCACTGGCAGCAGGAGCTTGGTGCACGCTCTGGTGTCTCAAACAAGCTGGCAGTTCTGGGGAGAATCTCTCACTGTTTTGAGGGGCTGTGAGACCTCCTGGTAGATAAAGCTCTTTGCCCCCACTGTGCTCCTTGCTGGGGAAAACAGCCCTGGGAGCAGCTTCATTCCAGCCCTCACCAGGGAGACAGTGCAGCAGTGACTTGCTCCAAAGCAGGGCTCACTCCCGTGTCCACCCACCTGTTTTGGTAGGAAGCCAAGCATTAAGTGACCTAAAGTCCAGCTGTTGGCCCCCAGGCTGGCCTGGCCATCACTGGCCTGTGTGCTGTGGGGTCACTGGGGCCAGCTGCTTGGCTCAAGTGCTGGTAGAACTCCAGTCCTTGAGACTCACCTTCACTGCTGTCAGTCCTACACCTCTAGCAGCATGTCCATGCTCAAGAGTTTGTGACACCCAGGTGGGCATGCCTTTGGCAAGCAGGAGGTTTGGGCGGCAAACAGAGGAGGAACCTAAAGCCCTGTGTGGCTGTGATTGTTTTTGCAGGCTTGTGAGTGGAAGGAAAAGGTCTTGAAGCTGCTGCGCGTTCCTGTGGGCAGAGGAGTTGCTGTTTCGTGCAGCTGGTCACAAAGTGGTGCCAGCCACAAACATGTCTTGAGGTAAAGCTTCTCTCTTCTGGCTTGAACATTGCTGCTCCAGTTCAGAGTCGTTGCACATCTTGCCAAGTGGAAGTTGCCACCAAATGCTGCTGTTGGGAAATGCTCCGTTTGAACTGGGCTCACTTAGTTGCTTTGCAAATTCAAGCACAGGTAACTGGTAAAGGGAATGGGGATGGTGCAGCTGCATCCCTTGTGAGGAAGACTCAGGGTGGGGAGGACACAGTGGGAGTATGAGGATGCAGCAGCCACTGCCCCAGAGCCACAGCAAAGAGATGCATGCGCTGGACCTTGCCTGTGTCTGCAGCACAGCTCGCTGCAGGGAGCCAGCCCTCGGGCACAGACAGTGCCATTAATGCTGAAACAAGCAGCATGGGGGAAAAAAAAAGTGTCTGCAGCACCAAGAGCCTTTTTCTGCTGGTGCTGAGTGCTGGGAGGGAGCTGCCGCAGCTCCGATGCCGCAATCTGTGCTGGCTGCCCTGCTTCTGCAAACCCATCTGCTCCGCTTCTCACATCAGATGCGAGAGGTTTTCTTTGCTCATTTCTAGGGCTAAACGCTGCCTGCGAGCTGAGCTTCCTCCAACCCCATCTGCCGTTATTTATACAAACACTCTGCCTCCCGAAGGGCAACAGAGGGAAAGTGACGAAAACCAAAGGACCCACCAAGTATTCCTGAGGTGCAACCGGGCTGGGTTTGTGCCGCACATGGCTGCATCACCAGCACAAAAACAACCCAGTGACATGGGTTGGTTACCCAGCTGCAGAAGAGTTCACCACCTTCCACCGTGCTTGGCTGCAGAAAGGCAGAGCTGGTGAAGGGAATGGGAATGGTGCAGCTGCACAGCCTTGTGAGGAGGACTCAGGATGGGGAGGACAGGGTGGGATGAAGAGCACACAGCAGCCACTGCCCCAGAGCCACAACAAAGAGGAGGAGTACTCAGGATGGGGAGGACAGAGCGGGGTGAAGAGCACATAGCAGCCCCTGCTGCCGCAGGTGCCAGGTGCCATGCGATACCCTGCCCAGCCCTGGTTCTCTTGCCCATGACTCTGAGGGCTGGAGAAACATGAGCAAGACATTCAGCCCTTACTCAGGCAAAGTTTGCAGTCAACTGAGTCATAACTGGAGCAAAGTGACTCAGGATCTGGTGAGAAGGGAGCAGCTGATCCCAGAGTTGAACCCATGGCTGTGTGGCTGCTGGGGTGGTGCCTGGGATATGCTGCTCCTGCCCAAAAGGACCTGTATTACTGTGCGTGGAAGAGGGACATCTTGTCTTCAGGACAGGCTGGGAGGAGATACAAGAGTCTTACGCTCCTTCTCACTCAGTGTTTGCTTCACCATTAATCATAGAATCATAGAATCATAGAATGGTAAGGTTGGAAGGGACCTCAAGGATCATCTAGTTCCAACCCCCTGCCATAGGCAGGGACACCTCCCACTAGCAGAGGTTACTCAAGGCCTCATCCAATCTGGCCTTGAACACATCCAGGGAGGGAGCATCCACAACCTCCCTGGGCAACCTGTTCCAGTGCCTCACCACCCTTACTGTAAAGAACTTCCTTCTAACATCTAGTCTAAATCTCCCCTCTGCCAGTTTAAGCCCATTGCCCCTTGTCCTGTCATTGCAGGACCTTGTAAATAATCCTTCCCCAGCCTTCCTGTAGGCCCCCTTCAGATACTGGAAGGCTACTATCAGGTCCCCTTGAAGCCTTCTCTTCTCCAGGCTGAAGAGCCCCAACTCCCTCAGCCTGTCCTCATAGGAGAGCTGCTCCAGCCCTCTGATCATCTTTGTGGCCCTCCTCTGGACCCGCTCCAACACTTCCATGTCCTTCCTGTGCTGAGGGTTCCAGAACTGCACACAGTACTCCAGGTGGGGTCTGACGAGAGCAGAGTAAAGGGGCAGAATCACCTCCCTTGCCCTGCTGGCCACGCTTCTCTTGATGCAGCCTAGGACTCGGTTGGCTGTCTGGGCTGCATGTGCACACTGCAGGCTCATGTTGAGCTTTTCATCAACCCAGACTCCAAGGTCCTTTTCCTCAGGGCTGCTCTCCAGCCATTCACCACCCAGCCTGTATTTGTGCTTGGGATTGTGCCTACCCAGGTGCAGGACCTTACACTTGGCCTTATTGAATTTCATCAGGTTGGCCTGGGCCCAACTCTCCAGCCTGTCCAGGTCCCTCTGGATGGCATCCCTGCCCTCTAGCAAGTCGACTGTGCCACACAGCTTGGTGTCATCTGCAAACTTGCTGAGGGTGCACTCCATTCCTGTGTCCATGTCACTGACAAAGATGTTAAACAGCACTGGTCCCAGCACTGACCCCTGAGGGACACCACTTGTCACTGGTCTCCAGGTGGACATTGTGCCGTTGATCGCCACTCTCTGGCTTCGACCATCCAGCCAATTCCTTATCCAGCGAGTGGTCCATCCATCAAGTCCGTGTTTTTCCAGTTTGGTGACCAGGATGTCATGTGGCACAGAGTCAAAATGTACAGTAGCCTCCTGTTTGTAGGAGAACACCTTCCCTCTCAGGGGCACAAAGAACAAAGCCAGTACTGCCCTGTGCTGGGGAAGCAATCAGAACTTCAGAGGGGCAGTTGGGACTGTTTGGGGATCCCAATCAGAGCAGCAACCAACAAAAAGAGCCTCTCCGGGCTGAAGACAAACTCCCACCAGCACCTGGCAGCAGAAGCAGCAAGGGGTTGCCAGAGCCTGCTGCAGGGTCTCCAAGGCTGTGGGATGAGGAAGCTCACTTAGGACAGCAGAGCAGCACTAATTGGAAGCACAAATCTCTTCCTGGGTGAGTTCATCACTGTCTCACTGATGTCTTTGTAAACCCTGCCCTATAGCCTCGGGTTTGGCTGCTGCTGGCTGGCCTGGGGCTTGGCTGAGGGCAGAAGAACAGGCTGAAGACTCCTGGTTCCTGCTGTGTCCCATCCCTGGGTGCTGCCAGTCACCAGGACTGACCCTGGAAGCAACCAGCTCTCAACTGGGAGAAACTTTGAGCAGGTAATGAAGAAATCTCACAGATCCTAAGGGGTTTCCAGCAGCTGGTGGACAAGTTACTGGGTTGCTGCTATTACCTACTAATCAAACATTAGCCCCTAGCTACGCTGCAGCCATGTTGTGGCCATGGCTGAACAAAAGGAGGCTTTAACACCCCTGAGAGGAGACCTGGGAGCAAGCAGTTGGTGACTTAGACTTTCAGTATCTGTGACATTTAATCTCAAGGCAAGATTTGCCTGGCTGTATGTGATTGCCAGCACACCTCCCGAGCCAAAGGCATGCCTCTGGCTTCCCCTAGTGTTTAGGACATTAACATTTAAATCTTATTTTATTTTTTTACCGTGCTTCCTGCCCTATGCTGCTTGGATTTTGCAAAGTGGATGTAGAAAAATGGACACATTACCTACCCTAGAAGTGGGTGGAACCAGCAGGCAGCTGCCTATGGAGGATGAGGTTTGGTATCTGGGTGCTGCTGAGGCAGTGCTAACTCACCTGGGGTGAGTGTTTGGCTCCAGAGTGCTGTAGGAAGAGAGTGGTAAGAGCAGGAGGGCGGTGGTTGGAGCTGCCTCTGAGCAGTGAGCAGAGTTTGTGTCACCTGAACATTGCTCGTGTTGGGCTCTGCTGTCCCAGCCTTTCCTGCTTGGGACGGTGCCTCCCTGCTCACTGGAACACACAAGTTCCACCTCAACATAAGGAGAAACTTCTTTGGTGTGGAGGTGCTGGAGCTCTGGAGCAGGCTGCCCAGAGAGGCTGTGCAGTCTCCTTTTCTGGAGATTTTCAAGACCCACCTGGATGTGTTCCTGTGTGAGCTGCCCTGGGCAATCCTGTTTTGGTAGGGGGGTTGGACTCTGATCTTCAGAGGGCCCTTCCAACCCCAACCATTCTGTGATTGCTGGGTGGGGGTCTAGGAGCTTCAGTTCCCTTATTTTCACACTGTCTCCTGCACATTCAACAGCTTTGGTCAAGTCACTCTGCGAACTGTGCATGGGATAAGTGTAGCTGGTGGCAAAGCCAGTCCAGGCTTTCCCTCTGGTGGAGCTCTGCCTCGGGACCTGCCTGCCCTCCCCAGCTCCCACACCTCCCAGCTCATCTGCCTAATGATCTGGTAGCTTCACCCAGCCAGACTGTGGGCATGGTAAAAGTAGGTCTGCTGCAGCAGAGGAGTCTGTGTGGTCTTGCCTGTGCTGGGGAACAGGCTGCTGGCTCCGGCACTCACCTGCCTCCACAGATCTCGTCAGCTGCCGGCGCTTGTGAAACCATCCTTTACGGTCTGATTCCTGGCAAGGACACTGCACCCTCTGGAGCGCTGCATCGGGGTGCTGCAGGGCTGGAGAATGAGCTGAGGGTGTGCTCAGTGACCCCTGTGCCCGTGTTACCAGCCCCAAGAGCCGCTGCCAGTAGTGCCAGCCATGTGGGTAGGCTGTTAATAACGTAATTAAGTCATTATCCCTAATGACATGCTGCAATCTCATCTGTAAAGAAAATATTATGTTTGCACTTCAAAAGCTCACGTTGAGCTCTTGCTAATGAGCAGTTTGGGCTTTTTTCCCCCCTGTTTCTTCCACAGTTACAGTTGATAAAAGCCTATTATTGTAGGTTTAGAGGGGACCAGTGCCTGTCCTTGTGCAGCTTAAGTTCAGGCAATCAGGACACAGTCAGCACCTTTTACTTTTAGCAGCCAGAGCAATAAGAATATTTGTTGTTAGCCTGCCCAGTGTCAAATGCACTTTCATTTCAATCTGCTGTTGATGTGCTCCTGAGCTAATTTCTGCTCTCCAGCCCTGTGATTCCACCAGCCAGGAACCCAAGCTCCTCGTGGGACTGCAAGTTGTTTCTGGATTTCACTAAATTAGCAAAATGGGCATTAAGTAGATACCTACATCAGCTGAATTTGAGATTATTTATCCAATTGGACAAGTGCTAGACTGGAACAAATAATAATTAAGAAAAAAAAAAAAGTCCTGAGAGGTTATGATTTGCTTTAATTGATCTGCAGAGATCTCAGTGCGAACACTGCAACCCAGCTGCAGAACTAGGCATGGAACTGCCCCCCCCACAGACACAAAACCCTGCTGGTGTAAGCTGACAACTTGTGTGGGTTTCACTGCATCACAGAAGGGCTCAGGTTGGAAGGGATCTCAAAGCTTATCTCTTCTCAACCTCCCCACCATGGGTAGGGACACCTCTCAACTAGACTCAGCTGCTTGAGGCCTTGAACAACCCCAGGGAGGAGGCAGCCACCTCTCTGGGCAACATATTCCAGAGTTTCATCACCCTCATACTGAAGAACTTCTTCCTCAGCTCCAGCCTAACCCTGCTCTCCCTCAGCTTCAAACCTCTTGGCCTGTCTCTAGACACCCTCATGCAAAGTCTCTCTGCAGCCTTCCTGCAGGATCCCTTTAGGTGCTGGCAGGCAGCTCTAAGGTGTTCTGGAGCGTTCTCCTCTTCAGGCTGCACACCCCCAGCTCCTTCAGCCTGTACTCATAGCAGAGCTGCTCTAACCCTTGGATCATCTTTGTGGCCTCCTCTGGACTTGCTCCCAGAGTTCTGTGTTGTTCTTAGGCTGGGAGCACCAAAACGTTTTTGAGGTGGGGTCTCACCAGAGCAAAGGGGCAAAATCTAACTTGTGTTTAGAAATAGAAGGGTTGGGAGTTACAGAACTGCAGTGTCAGGGGCTGGGGGACATCCTGGGCTGTGCCCAGCACATCCAGGTTGTGTGTCCTGTCTGTGGCTCTCTGCTTTACAACCTTGTGATGTCACTGAGGTGGTGTGGGGCAGAACTCCCCTCTCTGGGGATGTCAGCAGGTTTTACCTACTGCAAGGAGTTGTAGGTGGTGATGGCAGTGATGCTGTGGATGTCCCTGAAACCACTGAATTTGGTATAAAGTGGAAGAGGCACCGAGGGAGGGGCAAGCTGTTCACACAGGCTTTGACAACCTGCTGACAGAGTAGATTTGCTGAGGAGCAAGCCCCAGTTGCACAAGAGAGGTGCACAGCAGTGAGACAGGCTGCAGGCTGACCATGGGGCTACATCCTTCTGCCTAAGGGAGACCTGCAGCATCAGGGGGTGGGAGAAAACAAGAGCCAGGGAAAAAACAAAACAAAAAAACACCCAACCTCTGATTGCACCTGGCCCTGGCCCCCTTTTCTCCTTCTAATCATTTCGTTAGCAGGTTCACATTCACCCAGATCAAATTTCATGTCCTTGCAAAGCCTGACTCAGCAAGAAATGTTATCAGTTCCCATTCCAGCCTGCAGAAGCCCCCAGAAGTCCACCCTCCCAGAACAGCCACCATAGAGTGCTTTGTCTTGCTGAGTCAGGCCCTGAGTGTGCCCAGACCCTCATTGTTTGGAAACTTCAGAAGGTGCCTCACAGCCCATGAGGTAGGTAAGTGGATGCTGGGAAGTTCATCTGGGCAGGAGAAGCCTCAGCTGCATTGACACCAGGGCCACAGTCCTTCCATGTTTTAATTTTCAGGGAATTCTTGAACATCCTGCAAGGATTTGCCTACAGCTCCTCAGGCGTGCAGAGTCTCTTAGTGGACACGGGAGTCTTCCTTGAGCAGTGCTTGTCCACAGGAATGGTTTGTTACTAACTTTGCAGCTTTTGAACCAGAATCAGAGAATTGTTTTGTTTGGAAAGACCTCCAAAATCAGGTCCAACCATCAACCCAACACCACCATGGCCATTAAGCCATGTCCCCCAGTGCCATGGCCACAGGCTTCCTAAACACCTACAGGGATGGGCACTCCACCACCTCCCTTGTTATCGTTGATGTTCTGTCTCTGCGTGGTTTCAAGGTGCAGCCTCCTGTTTTGAACACAGAGCTGGTGACTTCCTGAGCTTGCAGATTTCATGATAATGTTTGTATCTGGAGGAAACAGGTTGCTCAACCACCAGGGTTAAGCATCCTTGAAGGCAGATGATGCCACCACATTGGCTGCCCCACTATGAAGAGTGATTGAGCCCTGCTGCTGAGTCCTGTGGAGAAAGAACAGATGGAAAATCCTCTGCTGAGATTATCCTGCCTCCAGCTACATGAATTAAGACACAGCAATCCACTTGCTCACTCCCAGCATGGTGGTCCTTGGGGGAGGAGATACCTCCTGAGGACTGGAGCCATAAAGAACAAGGATTCATGGATCAGTACCAGCAGCCATGAATTGTACCTAGCAGCAAAATTCTCTGCACTGTGTATTTCTAGTTCAGGCACAGAATGTGAATGGAAGAAGCAGAACATTCACTGTGAAGGTTGAGAGTAGGGGCTCAGAGCTGAATTCCTCTACTGGCCACTGCAAGCTGGGGATTGTGGAGAAGGCAATCAATTAATCCCTTTGTCTTAGTTCCCTCCTCTGTAAAACCAGGCAGTGTGAATGCAAAAATATTCACGCTCCAGCCTCAGAATCCACCCAACCTGCTGGTGTCCCTTACATTTTGTGAGCAAGGAGAGCACCAGGACCACCCTCTCTTGCCCTTTCTCTGCAGCATCACCTTGAGCATCACCAGGGAGGGTGTCTGTGGTCCTTGCCCAGTCGCTGTTCACATAAGGAGGTGACAGGGTGCTGGAGGAATATGAGAGATGCCTCTGCACCTTCAGCAGTGCTCATGGAGAGCTGGGCGTCCAAACTCTGGGAGTCAGTCTCAGCTCTTCACGGGGCACTTTGACTTTTCTGGCCAAAAATATTTGCATTTCACTGACGTTGATTAGCTGTTGACATTAGTTTGAGCATGTACTTTGTAGCTGAATTGTAGCTTATGTGAGCATTAAGGAAGCAGCCTAAGGGGTGATGAGTGCCAGGGGTGAGCTTCCCCTGCCCTGCTCTTTTCTGCTCAGCTGCTGCTGCTCGCAAGCATAAAACCAGCACCGGGAATCCAGGTCTGTTGTTTCGTTTCTCTGCACCTCTCTCTCCCTGATTTTACTTCGGTGTTACATCTTCTCACGCCTTTTAAAATAAACCAAACCAAACCACTTCATGTGTTTTGGGAAGCACTTTTTAAGGTGCCACCCGAGCCCTGTCCGCCGTGAGGCGCCAGCCCAACCACAGCCCAGCCCACCCCA